>VZRN01006818.1:892515-1011646 GCA_013397935.1 Dasyornis broadbenti
CCCCCCGGTTTCTCTCCTTTCTTCCTTCCCTCCCTGCTTCCCCTCCCCTCCCCATCTGTTACAGGCTTGCGGAACTGTGGCTGTTTGAAATTAAACGTGATCTTTACTGTACCAGCTGGGGTCTGTAATGTATCTGATAAATGAAGCTCTTCCGTCGGTTTCAGGTCATGCAAGGAAAAGGGCAAAGCTAGGGAGGGAGCTGGGCGGGGTTTCCCTTTGCTTTTCACAGTCAGGCGAGAGGAGTCTGGTTGATGTCTGCAGCAGATAAAGGAGACGAGGATCATCAAAAGACCCCAGAGCCCTTTTATCTTTCTTCTGTTTTTCCCTTTAATTTCATTTGTCGCTGCTGTGTTGTCTGCCTGCTTGTTTCCCCCTTCAGAAGGGGTCGGGAGCACCAGGGCCCTGGCTGAGGTAGTAGTTTGTGCTGTTGGTCGGGTTGTGACATTGCCCGCTGTGGAGATAACTGCGCAAGCTACTGCCTTGCTAGTGCTGGTGATGATCAGCTGCAGATGAAGACAATGACAATGGGAATCCCCTTTGTTTTCCCGGGATTGCATGCTGCTGAGGTGGCAACAATTCCTTCTCCTCCTAGTTCTGCAGGAGGAACCTAGCTTTGGCCACCGAGACGAGTCGTGGGGTTCGACCCCATCAGTAGGATGCTCGTTCTTTCGCAGAGCCGGATGAAAAATCATTAGTTTCACGCTGTTTGGAGGGTACCTGAATTTGGGCTGAAGAGCAAGTGCCTGCATTTCTTCTCATGCTGAGATCTTATTATTCACCTGACGTCCTTGAAAGAGGTGGATTTTCTGTTTTGTGAAGATGGAGATCAGTGACAGAGTTGTATTTTCTGTGTTCTGAATATGCAAAACTTATGTATGTGTGATACTATGTGTGCTTTTGTCTGAATGGTAAAAAATCTTGAATATTTTTCTAGCAAAAGCAAAAATATGTAATTACCACTTTATGTTGATAAGAGAGTCTTTTTACTGTATAGTTGACTAATTGTAGTGCTTGGTGCTCACTATTTTTAGGTGAACTTCTGAGATATCTTTCCTGTATATTTTGACTTACTGTGAAAAGCAAAGCCATGAATTTGCTATTGTGAATTAATTAAAATTGCTGGTATATTTATAGTGATGGCTAAGGGTATCTTTTTGATACAAATTTTAGTGTGTTGATTGCTTATTACGATGACTTAAATTTGAAATATATTAAAACCTTTACAATAAATGTGCATAACTGTCTCATGTTTTAAAAAATGAGTTAATTTTTCAGTCAAAATTTTTTAAAGATCTAACTATGAGCCTGTTAAGTTTATAGTGAAAATTAAAGCTGTAGCTAAACACTTGAAATTAAGTTGATGCTTTAGTAGTGCTTCTAATTCACCATTCTAATGTATTTATAATATTGGGAAGAAACTTACAGATATTTAACTCTGCCTCTCTTTTTGAATTGTTGGAACTCATTATGTGTTTAGAAGACATGCAGAGGTTGCTCTTGCACCTCTGCTGAATGTGAAGTGCCTTGCAGAACATAGAGAACAAGTTTAATCTGATGATACTTCATTTTTACCCTGTGCACTGCATTATTCTGGTAATTCAACCTTTGTCATGAGTTAAACTTTTCAAAAGCTAGGTATTTTCTTGTTCACTACTAAACTAACACATTAAGTGTTGTTACTAGGAGGTTTTCTCTGAAGTAAAATAGCAGTCATAGTTGTTGACTGTTTCCAAATTTAAAACACCCTGGGGTTTTTTCCCTAACTTAATTGAAATGTCAGAAAGAATGCTATAGCTGCCTGCTTCACATCCTAATGAACAGCACATTTCAAGCCGAGTTCATTTGAACTGAAAGTTAGGATAGTATTTTCACCATCTGCCTTTAGGCATCTTATTTTAACTGCCTAATTCACCCGTCCCTTTAACTGGCTACTCCACCAGTCCCTTTCTCTTCAGTGGAGATTACAGAGATATATCCCTGATACAAACTATGCTCTCAAGTGCCTTATCATTATTTGATATGAATTAGCCTTTCAAGGAGCTTGTCTCTGTCAATTGTAAAGGAAGTGAAGGTGCTTCAGCTAAGCTAAGTGCCTGTAGGTGGATTGTGTGAAATTGTCCTCCCTGTTGCTCTGCCTTCTGCTCAGGCAACTTGGGTAGGTCTAGACCTTGGCTTCCGTTGTAGCTTTTTGGGTTTGAGAGAAAGAATCAATGAGAGAAAATATGCTTGACCTTGCTGTCATTAACTTAGTTGTTTTATCTCCTATGTAAAGTATCTCTTTGTTTGCCACCTGAACAGTAGCACTTTGTACTATGAGTGGTGACTTCAGGAGAGTGTTAAGAACCAATTCCTAAAAATGAGACACTGCTGCTGAAATGAAGCATGTAGGTGGCTACTGGGATGCTGTGTAATGCATCAGGTGGTTTGTCCTCATGTCCACATGGGTCTTGGTTATGTATTGCTCAGTAGGTTTTAGGTAAGTACACATGAATTGTTTCTTTGAGGAGTTGCATACAAGATGCTTAGCTTTGCTCTAGGGCAATCCATAAATTTAGTTCAGAACACTACCCAGTCTAGCATTCAAAATGCAGAAGTTAATCCAGTCAAATTCCATCTCTAGTTTTGTCCTGGTTTCAGCCCTTACTGTTTAACTGTCCAGCTTCCCTAGCATACATGTATGATGAAGGCTGTGACATCAGGCTTTGAGGCAAAAAGAATAATTCTTCAGTGGAATGGAGAACCTTACCATAGTGACGTTGTAAAAGTCAAGGCTCTGAAAATAATGTGAAAACCTAAAACGGCAAGAGTAGCTCATATCTTGTAAATTTAGTATTTCTTTATTGTGATTTGATGAATTAGTTTGGAAAGAAAAATTGCATCATGCCAATTAAAAAGCAGTACTGCTGGCATGTTATTGTCTATGGCATCGTCTCGCTCATTTTTTCCCCTTTACTCTTCAGAGGTTTCAGTCAGTCAAACTTTTTGTGTGAATTTGTTATAGAAACATTAAAATAGGCACATGGCTGAGTTGATGGAATTTCTCTGCAAAGTTATTTAGTTTATAGTGTCCCTATTGTGTATTGTTTGCTGTGCTGGGTGAGAAAGTACTGCAAGAAATGTTCATCTGTAGCTTTTCTGAGCACTTCTTTTGACTCATGGAATAATAAAAATGCATTGAGATTCACAGCATAGTCGATTAAGCTTTAGATGCTGTTATTCCCTGGTTTGATGTCTTTTTGTGCTATTGTCTTACCTATTTTGTGAAGAGCAGTCACCAGCTGCTCACCCCTCCAGCTACTGTCTGTCAATGCTGCTTTTAAAGATACTGGCATGCATCAACCTAAAATCTTAGATCCAAGATAGTTGCTTTCCTGCAGGGTGCAGTTGCCCTCTCTGTCACCAAGGAGAGTGCTGTGTTCCCATGCTAGCAAAATTGATGTTTGAGAACTTGTCTTCACTGGGGGCTTGCTTGGGCCTTGCACTTTATTAGATCCTAGACCATGCACATAATGAAAACTGAGACCTGCTTTACTCTGGGAAGCAGCTTCAGACAGTAAGAGGAAATGCCAGTTTCTAGAGAATTACATCTCTAAATACATAAGCATTTACTTAAAATGCATTGATGCATTAAGTAAATTATGTGTGCCTTTTTATTTAATACTTTCCCCATAAGAATGAGTACTAAATTAACATAAGGAAATGTCTAGTAATTATAAATGAAAATGGACCACATTCTTTATGTTTAAATAGTTTACTTGCGTCTTCTGCTATCCTGTGCTTAAGTGTTACTCAGTGATATCAGAGAAATTAGTTCTAGAACATTACTTCTGGAGGAGGTTTTACATCTGTTCTCTACGTGCACACACACATACACACACACACATATATATGTATGTACGCATGGTGTCTGCCTCTAGAGAGATTCTGTAGCAGAAATGGAAGTGTCACTCAAGTGCAAATGTTAGGGAAACTGGTCTTACGTATGCAGGTTATAGTTCTCTAGAATGTCTTGAATATTAGTCATATATATATTTGGGTCAGTTTTTACAAATGTATACATTTATTTTTAAGAAAGTAGTCAGTCTTTTTATCTGAGCAGGCTGAGCTTTTAGCTAAGAGTCTTTCAGCCTCTCAGCTACTTTAATGTACAGGCTTTGTGAATTTCTGTCCAAAAGGAACATGTCCTGCCACTGAAGGTGTTAGACATGAGGAGAAATATAACAGAAAAAGTTACCTTTACTGGGGATCTGCTGGAATCCCTGAAGTGAAAGGCTTGCATTTAATGGAAAGGGGCAGGAGTATTCTTTGGACATGGAAAGTGCTACATCGCAGTGAAAGCTGCCGTTTGCTCTGGGAAGCAAGTCTGAAGACTGGAAGTGAACTTCTCTTTCTTTTCCCTGGCCAAGATTTTACCAGCAGAAAAGGTTCTCTTACCTGCTCTTACAGTTTCTCTTCCCAAGTTTGATTATTTCTACTGTCACTCTGTTTCCTTTCTACCAAAAGTTCTTGCTCTTGCCTTATTAGTTTGTGTAGCCTGATTGCCTCTGCAACCCAACAAAACTGCCTGTATTTTCTTGGGTGATGGCATTCGAGGTTTGCCTGCTTGTTTCAGGCTTCTAATGAAGGTTTGCAGTGACTGCAAGAAAAAAGTGTGTTGGTGCATGAGATTAACTATGTCCAGAACTTAGCAATGCCAGTGTGTCAGTACACAAATAGAAAAGAAATCCAGTCTTGCACATTCATTTGTAAGAGCTGGAAGTCTCTTATTCTAGGTCAACTAAGACAATAGCATCCATAATACCTAGTTATCAGATCCCTTCCTGGTCCCTGATCACTTTATTCCTATTTTCTATCCTCTCCACAGTAACTTCAAACCAGGAACTGTTTTCAGCCACTTGGAAGAAGGTTGATGTTTTAAAAGAAAGCTATGTACTTCTGACTTTCCTGAAAATAGGTTTAAACATCTCATTGTTAAATTAGTGTGATAAATCCAAATTCTTCCTTTCACGTGAGGAGAACTCAGAATACACCCTATCCCACCCCTGAAGGGTGCTTTACCATTCATTTCACTTTGCAAGAAGTGAGGGTTTTGCCTTACAATTAACCAGCCTTCTCCCACAAAAATGAGATGAAGGAATTGGTATGAAAATGCTGGCGCTGAATGAGACAAGGTCCTATTTAGCCTATCTTCTGTGTGGAGGTTTGTGTGTATTGGAAGAGAGAGGGGATAGTTTTGCTGTTGGCTACCTTTTGAAGTACCACATTAGGAGGAACTCTCCAAGTGATAGCCCAGTGACCTCGTATTACCTGTGGTGCATGTTCCTGGAAGGAACATTACTTTGGTGCCAAGGCTTTTGACCAGAAAAGCAAGAGCATCTGTTGTGTGCTACCTGCAAAGAAAAAGGAGTAGATGTGAAGGCAAGTAAAAAAAAAAGCAATAGATTTTCAGCTGCTTTGAAATCTCTTTTTTAAAATCTGGTTTCTAGTTTATCTGGTAAAAATCAGTGTGGTTTGTGTGTGGTTTTTGCTGAGGTGGTGTGTTTCAGGCTGAAGCTTAGTTTTCAGTCTGAAAAGAATATCGTTCAAGCCCAGAGTTTCTGCACCATGCTCTTAAAGGGGAGGTTGGTCCAGTTTGAGGAGCTTCCAAAATGAAGCTTCTGCAAGACTAAAATAAACCAAAAAATACTAAGTTTTAATTACTAAAAGCTTTGCTCATTATAGTGAATTACATTTCAGTATTTGAAATATGAAGTGGTGCCTTTTTTCCTTAGGTAGGTATAAGTGAAAGCTGTTTCACTCTTGTCCAGAAAAATGATACCTGACAGGCATTGTGGTTTTGTACAGTACCATGGGATTCATCAGGCAGCAAAGTGTGTGCAGCTACTACAGACATGTTCATCTTTCATGCAGGGACAAGTGTGCTGGTGCCTAACAGAAAGAGCACAGAGGAGGCAAAAGTGATCTCAAAACCTGAAACATTTCTGTGAGACACTGTGGCTTTTCCGCTCCTGGTATTGGAGCATGAGGCCTTCAGAACATTCCTTGGATGACTTTTAGATATGTTGTAGGTGAACCCTGAGTTATGCCAGGAAGAAGATGAGGCTAAGGAGGTAGATGTTTAATGGCGTGTGTTCTTTTTGTTCTCTCTATTCCTAATTAGAACACGTGTAATATAAGCTGCGGGGGATGTAGGACTGAAGTACAGTCCTCTGTGAAATGCTTTGTCTGTGTAATAGATGCACAGGCTAAATGGTGCTATCTGACTCTTGTTCATGAAGCCCTGGGATTCTTCCTGTCATAGTTTAACCCCAGCTGGCAACTATGCACCAACAACTGCTCACTCACCCTCCCCAGTAGGGTGGTGAGAGAATCAGGGAAGTAAATGTGAGAAAACTTGTGGGTTGAAGGAAAATGCAGTTTAATAGGTAAAGCAAAAGCTCCATGTATAAACAAAGTAAAACAAGGAATTTATTCACCACTTCCCCTGGGCACGCAGGTGTTCAGCCATCCCCAGGGATGCAGGGCTCCAACATGCCTAATATTTGCTTAAGAAGGCAAACACCATTGCTCCATCCTCATTCTTCCCCCAGCTTCATATACTGAGCATGATGCCGTATGGACTGGAATATCCCTTGGGTCACTTGGGGTCATTTGTCCAGGCTGTTCCTCCTCCTGAATTCTTGTGCACCCTCAGCTTCCTTGCTGTTCTGTAGGCCTGTTTTCAGGGTTGTAGGTGACGAGCTGTCAGTTTCCTAACTGCATCTGTACATATCAAGAGGACAACTACCCTCAATGGAGATTCCAAAGGAGGACTGGAAAGATGGTGAAGAGTCTAGAAGAGAAGCTATAGGAGAAGGACCCTGGAGGAGACTGAGGTGAGACCTTGTCACAGTCTACAACTTCCTTGTGAGGGGAAGTGGAAAGGGCAGGCACTGATCTCTGTGGTGACCAGTGTGAGGATCCAGGGAAGTGGCCTGAAGTGGTGTTGTCAGGAGAGGTTTAGGTTGGATATTAGAATAAGGTTTTTCACCTAGAGGGTGACTGGGCACTGGAACAGGCTCCCCAGGGAAGTTGTCACAGCACCAAGCCTGACAGAGTTCAAGAAGCGTTTGGACAATGCTCTCAAGCACATAGTGTGACTCTTGGGGTGTCCAGTGCAGGGCCAGGAGTTGGACTCTCTGATCCTAATGAGTTCCTTCCAACTCAGGATATTCTGTGATGCTGTGAGCCTTGCTGCACCCAATTCTGTCAGCTTGTGGAGTGGACAATTACGTTAAAATGGGTAAATCTGATGTCTGAATCTGTGTTACTGGGTGGATTGTATCATGATGATGCAAAAATCTACTGCGATGTTTTCTCTAGAGTTGTAAGGCTAAGTAGAAAAATAAATCACTTTCTTACCTCCTGCTTATGTCATTAGGAGCCAGTATTTACATAGACAATGGGCTGTACTGAATATGTGGTGTCTGTGCTTTCTGAGGTCTTCTTTCCCAAGGTGGTAATTGTAAGTGCTGTCAGGATACACACAGACATTGTCACAGTCTGTGTCTGTCTTGTGCTACTCTGTGTCATGTAACCCTATCTGATTTACACAGTGATTTGAGTCCTACTGAAGTTTGGCAGCCTAGAGATGCAGAGTGGTGGTGTAATAGTAATCATTTGAGCTAGGCCCATTGCTGGTGGGTATCATCAGTATCACGGTGACCTTTCAAGCTGCAAAACCTGAATATGGACTTAAGAAATGCTTCTGTCAGCAAGGATGAAATAGGTTATTTTTGTATAACCTCATGTAGGTTTGGCTGGAATGCCTAGAGGAAGGTAGGTCTGAACTGGATCAAGTGAGAGCTAGCCATGCTATACACATTAAATGTTTATATGTGCCAGTCTGCCAGCTAAGATGCTGTTATTTTCCATATCCCTCAGGTTTCTTCCCTCTCTTGTGATCTGACTTTTCCACTCCTCTCCAGCCTCATGAATGATGTCATACATGATCTGTCATACATCCCATATCCAGCTGCTGCCTTTGCTACATTAATACATGGTTATGGGCTAGAGTAGAAAAGAAAAGAGTGAAGAATGGCAGAGGAAGCAAATGCTTAAGTTTACTAATCCTTTTTAATAGCTGAAAAGTAAAAATGGTCTAATAACGCAAGTAAGGCTTAAAAAAACTATATAAATAGTAGTGATGCTAATCAAAGCACAAAATTATCAGTGCCAAGTCTAGTAGGAGAAGAGGTGCTTAAATAGTTATGCAATAAGCTCTCCCCTCCCTTTCCCAGTCTTGTACTACCTATGGCCCTGCTGTTGTAGCAACTTGGTGGTGGAATGCTTAGGATATCTCATGGCTCCTGACAGCCTCCAGCAGCCACCACATAAGCTGCAGCTAGCTGAAGTTTAATCTGGAGGCAGTGTGTGAACAGCTCAGGTACCATTAGGACCTTTGGTGTCAGGAAGCCCTAATGCAGGTGGCTCAGTTGGTCATGATGGTCGTGTGTAATGCTGCCCAGATGGCTGTGGTCAGTTCATGCCAAGGGTGGACTTGGCATTTGCCCAGAAAGTCCCGTACGGTAATTCGGAGGTCCTTGTGGTACCCTCCATAGCCTCCTATTGACTGGAGTGGCAGGAAGGGTTGCAGGCAGCTATGGAGCAGCAGGACCCATGCTCAAGAAGCAGCAGAGACAGCCACTGGAGCTGAGCTGTGTACAGGGCTGCTTCCCAAGGCCTATCTACTCTGGCACTCTTACCCTGGCAGAGCTTACTCAAGGCTAAAATTTGCTGTTCTGTACATGGATGCCAGTATTGTTCGTTCCAGTTATCAATGCTTAGGAAGGCAGAATACTATCCATAATGACAGCTGCAGATGACAGTGATTGACAGGACAGTATATGTGGAGCATGAACTGTTACAAAGCAATCCCAATTGTTTCCTTAGTCACAGTCCAACATATTTAACACTGTCAACCATGAAGTACCATATACACTAGGAAAAAAAGTAGGCTACATCTGCAGGATGTGTTGTATAGCGACCTAAAAGTAGTTTGAGGTAACAGATGGCAACACTCGGTCTGTTATATAAAATTATTTGTAAACGTCAGGAAAAAGATAAAAATAGAATTAATTCAGTCAAAAATTCCTGCAGGTTTAAAGAACATATTGAGATTATATCTGATGGATAATAGGAGTGTTTGACAGGAAAATTATTGCAGTGGACCCAGTGTTTTGAAATTAAACCTAAAAGGTAGAAGAGCACTCCTCTCTTCACCGCCTTTGGAATTTGTTGATTGAGTAAGAAGATGTGCAGCTTTTACCTTCAAAGTCAACACCAGTGTGGGTCACCACACTTCAGGGGTCAATGACGATCCTTTGAAATCCCTAACTTCTCAGACTAAGCCAAGGTAGCAAGAACTGAGGTGATTTTATTGACTGAGCTAGTCCCATTATTCAAAATACCAAAGACTTCACTACTTTTGCCCCTTTGGGCTTCTGTTTCTCTCTTTTCCAATCTTCTGATTTTTTGCTTTATGCTAATCAAGTTTCATTTAATTAGCCAAAAACTTGCCTTATGCAACCTTGTGACCAGGTACAAAGCAGTGTCTTTGATGTTACAATAGTTTTGGTAGAGTTTGAAGTGACTGAAAAATGATGCATTTTCATTAATAGCGGCTGGTATGGAACAACCTAGTAAGACCAAATGGCACTTTCTTATTTGTTTAGTATTCAGGTTTTCTTCCTCCCTCTCTCTCTTTATGGTGTAATGTTTATACATCCCATTTGGCTTCACGCTGTGAATCTCTAAGCTATTTCAGTTTGGTTTCCCATCCCTAAAAATACCATTAACACTATTACCAACATTTTGGTTTGTCAAGACTGTGAAAACAGAAGTGTTATTTCTGTTCTATATTTTGTATATCTAACATAATGGGAAAGGGATACAACTGAAGATTTAGGTTACCCTTCAAATACTTCAGCTGGGTAGGACTAGTACTGCCTCCCCCACATTCTTTATAAAGTGCTTGCATATTTCTAGGATGGTAGTCTGCAATGGAATTAAACAGGATGAAATTGTTGAGTGCATGATGTTGACATTTCATCCAGTGCAAGGCGACATTAACTCCTTTGCACTGACTTTAGCAGTATACAAGGACTAAGGTAGTCACCACAGAGACCATATCTCATTAAGCAAAGATTTAGAAAAGAGGTTGGCGTAGTCCGCTTGACATGGACTTATGTAAAACAGCTTCACTGTACAGAAAGAAATCTATTAAGCTGAACAAAGTTAGCTTCAGCACTTGATTATTGTATATTGATAAACAGATCATCTTAATTCAGAAAAGAAAATGGGTCTACTGGAGAGAATTCAAAAATGAAGTGTTTGGGGAAAAACTGTCAAGATACGTGCCATATATGTGGTCAGCAATTCAAAGAACAGGATGGAAGGTAATATAGTACTTACTTATATCAAAGTTTGTGGGCAGCTTTTAATAATATAGAGAGTCAGAGAAGATGCAGCTGTATCTTATGCCATTAATTTCTACAGTTTGGGTGCTAGGAGTAATTAAACCTTTGAACAATTGTCTGGGAAAAGTGCTACAATTTAAGCATGCTATAGCTCTTAAAAACTGTGTCTTTAAGCAGCACACACTGACCCATGTTTGATGTTTGATATTTGAAAAAGTTATGTGGCTGTTATATAGAGCAAGTGACAATAGTGGTACCACTAGGCCAAAACATTACCTGGGACTGTCTTCAGCATCAAACTCCATGGCTACTTAATGGACGAGCTTCTGCAATGATTTCAAAGCCTGGTCTTCAAAACAGTCAGCTCTTTCTACCCAGCAGTCTGGGCCCTGGACTTCTCTTGCTTAGGAGGCAGTAATCCTGCTATCCCTACTGTACTTAAATTCCTCAGCTCCATTGAGTCCAAAAGAGACAATGGCTATGGTAATGGTCCTTCTCATCTGCCTGTAGTACAAAAATCTGGAGAATGTCTATGGCTACTAATTGAATATTCAAAGTCAATGATTTCCTTTCTCTTTTCCTCCTGGGATGGGGAGGGGGAATCATTACCAATGCACTCTTGCAGTGTTATACACCACTGTTTCCTCTATGAAATACAGTTATTCCATGTGTGGCACGTTTCCTTGGCTTCACATCCCGCTGCCTTCACCATTCCTAGAAATTATGCTTAAACTTGTGTTTCCTGATGGTTCACAAGGCACGTGTGGCTTGGAGACATTCTTTTGACCTCTAGAATGAGTTGCTTCTTTCTGTAATGACACTGAGTCATCTTTAGTGTTGTCTTTCTGCTGGACGTAGCTCTTCTCACGGTCGTCTAAATGCATCTGACAGGTATGTTGGTTATGGGCTGTGCTCAGAGCTGTCCAACCACCAAACCCACTTCTGGATCTTGTCTTCCTTCCCTGCATCTGGACAGCCTTCTGCCTTCCCACTGGCAACAGCACCCAGCCCATAGCTTTGTCAACAGAAGCCCAGGGTCCTTGGGCCTCTTTTCTCCTTAGCTATAGCAATGTCTGCCAGTCCTAACCTGTACAAAGAGAGGTATTCTATGCCTTCCTTGAGCAGCTACTGAGCTCATTTTCCTCTTCGTGTCACCAAAAGCCAGGCTTTGCCAGTAGGGTGGTAGTGAGAGAAGCCCACTCCCTGCTAAGCTTGGTCAGCTGCTGCAAACTTAGCCAAAAGGTTACATAGCTACTGCTGCAGTAGTAGGAAGGGTGAGGACCAGTGGCTGATGCTGAAAGGCACTCCTCTTGTGCTTTTTTTTCCACAGCCCTGCTGATCTTTTTGCCTGGTTTTATATGCTGGAGTGTGAACAGACTCAGGAGGTGTTATGCTGTCACCTTAAAGTAAAAGAGCTAATCAGAAGATCTCCACAAGTCGCAGTCTGCTCTACTGATTGGACTGTAGATGGAACTTCTTGTTGTTTTTGTTAGTTTGGTTGATTAGTTGGTTTTGATGTTGTTGATTGGGTTTTTTGTTTGTTGTTTGGGGGGGTTTAGCAATCAGTGGCAAATACCTAGTAACTACTTGTTGGTGTTACAATTTAAAAATGCTTCTTATAAATGAAGATTTCTATGCTATGGGATAAAGCTTGTCAGTGGGACTGTGTTGGCAAGTAGGTTACAATCATTTTAGTGTCTTGGCATGGCTGTAGCAGAACACTTCCTTTGCTTTCACTGAAGCTTCACTTCCTTTGCTGTCGTCATTGGCTCTGGTTGTGAATAGCACATTGCTTCTCATGGGGTGCTTATTCAAGTACAGATGCAAAAAAAAACCCCCTCAAAAAATCTCAAGTTCTCTGTTTCAGGAGGGTTAGTCTTCTCAAACACTTCCCTTTTCTTTGTTCTGATCTTAATTCCAGCAGGTTTTGTTTTCTGTATTAAATATGGATCTTCATTCAGCAGTGGATCTTCTATGTATGTCTTTTTTGGCTACAGAAGGCAACTGGGGAATTTATGGATCCACTGCTGGTATGGTCAGTATTCCTCTGAAGTACTACAGGTCATATGCTGTATTTATAGAAGCATCTGAGCAGCTGTTGCAGCAAGAAACTATCACTTAACGTGGGGCATTAGATTAATCTACATTATGGTCTGCTTTTCAATAAAAAAAAAAATCAGAAAATCTGTGATAAAGGCTAATTTCCTTAGATTCCTCCTTCTTTTATACAGGAATGATACATTTAATTTTAAGTGTCTCTGTTTGTGCCAACAGATTTTTCTCTAAAGCTAATGCTGACAAATTGCTCTTCCTCCAAGGACACTCCTCTGTGTTCTGCTACAGGATAACCAGCTAAACCTAATCTCAGGCTTTTTCAACACTTGAAAAGAGCCATTTTCAGAATTTTTCAGGAAACATAGATTGAAATTTTTTCAGCTGTCCAGAGTGAATTTGGGGAAGCAGTGAGAGAACAGGGACTCAAACACAGTGGTACACAGATGGGTCTGGTGGTTTGGAAGTAGTCTGAAGCCATGCCAAAAATGATTAACCTTTTCTGTGAAACCTGGATATACTCATATGAGGAGTCTGCAGCCACCTGTCATGGTATTGTCACCTAAACCACAGACTGGCACATTTGCTGCATTGTTAGGTGGTATTCCGAAACCTGGTATTGAACCTGACCCAGAATATAGTTTCTTGTTTGTAGTTCAGGTGTGTTGCTGTGTAATACAACTTGTTCAGCTGCCTTTGTATTTCTAGTAAGAGCCTGTAAAGCTCTGCTTGTCTTAAAAGGCACAGGAAAAAGGTAAAGGAGCAAACAATCTTCTCTCTCTCACTGTCATGCTGAGGTTATGAGAAATGTCTGTTCTTGATATCTACAAAAACAAAAGAAGGAAGTGTTTGAAAAGCAACACATGTATTTATATTTTTTCTCACTCTCGCCTCCTTTTTGTTTTATCTAATCTGAATTTGGCAAACTGCAGGATGGATTGCAAATTATTGTATTTATGTCAAAATTTGCAAATGATGGAAATAAATTTGAGTTCTTAGACTATTTGACTTGATAGTGACTGCTGCTTTATGTAAAAACATAGTATTTTATATCAAGAAGTATGTAAATAAGCAGGTCCTTAAGAGCTGCACAAATTTAAGATGAAAGTATGATAATTTTCTGCAGCAATAATTCCACTTCTTTATTGAGTTTCCATTTTGGCTGTTTTTTTCTTTTTTGCATTTAAAAAGTAACTTCTATTCTCCCTCAAGTGATTTAGCAGTTTGAAAAAAGGACAGATCTTTACATACATGTGGAAAATAATTTTCTTAAAATGAATGCATCTGTTCAGGCACTTTTTCACACCTTTGCCTAACACACCTTTTTTTCCTTTTTTTTTTTAATTATTTTGACCATTCCCATGTGACCATTTTCATTAGCTTTCCCCAAAAATACTCTGTACTAGAGAGAATCCTAGGCCTGTGACTGAAATCAAACCAGTTTCAAACACAAACTAATGACCTCATTTGTCTTGCATAAAATATATGGGGTTTATTTTTGTTGGAACAGTATAACCTTACCATGTAATGAACATAAAATATATCTCCTGATTCAATGTTCTTATAATTTAACCCCTTCCTCCTTTTCTGAATTTGGTTACTTCTTCCTATCAGAATAAGACTTTACATACTCATGATGTTTTGTTTATTTAAGGTGACTTCTTTTGTTAAGATGACCCCATGCAGTGCTACAGGCTGGGAGAAGGGTGGCTGGAAAGCTGCTCACTGGAAAAGGAACTGGGGGTGCTGGCCGACAGGCTGCTGAACATGAGCCAGCAGTGACCAGGTGGCCAACAAGGCCAATGGCATCCTGGCCTGTATCAGCAACAGTGTGGCCAGCAGGACCAGGGCAGGGATTGTCCGTCTATACTCAGCACTGCTGAGGCCAAACCTTGAGTGCTGTGTCCAGTTCTGGTCCCCTCATTGCAAGAAGGACATTGAGGTGCTGGAGCGAGTCCAGCGAAGGGCAATGGAGTTGGTGAAGGTTCTGGAGCACAAGGCCTGTGAGGAGCAGCTGACAGAACTGGGGTTGTTTAGCCTGGAGAAAAGGAGGCTCAGGGGTGACCTTATCTTTCTCTACAACTGCCTGACAGGAGCCAGGTGGGGGTCAGCCTCTCCTCACAGGCAGTTTGTGACAGGACAAGAGGACAGAGCCTCAAGCTGTGCCAGGGGAGGTTCAGGTTGGCTATTGGGAAGAATTTCTTCATGGAAAGGGCTGTTAAGCATTGGAACAGGCTGCACAGGAAAGTGATTGAGTCACCATACCTGGAAGTGTTCTAGAAATGACTGGACGTGGCACTCAGTGTTATGGTTTAATTGACATGGTGGTGATCTGTCAAAAGTTGGACTTGATTATGCTATACCTCTCTTCCAACCTGGATAATTCTGTGATTCTTTATCAACATAGTATTGAGTTTATAGTGACTGGATTTTTTTATGTTTCAAATAATGCTGGTAAAAATCTCATTTTCCCTACACCACCCCCCAACTGTTAATGACTACACAGAGAAGTGTGTTGTAGGAATGGACTCTAGTAAAACTCATATCTAGATCTTCTTCCAGTTTATACTATTAGCAGTATTTTCTTTTCTCTATTAAGTCTTTCCCTTCAAAGAAAGCAGGTTTAGTTAGTTGCACTTAAGTTCTGATGACTTAGTTGACTACTACTTAATTATTGTCGACTGGTGCTTGAAACTCTGGCAAGTAAACTTGGTATTTCATAAGAAATGCTGAACTGTAAACACTTATACATGCATTTTGAAATAGTTTATGTACTTGCCCTTTCTCAAAGCTCTCTGACCGTACCTAATCTGATTATGTAGAAAAGATAGTGGGTAATTGCAGTTAAATATTGCAATTTTCTTTACTTCTCTGTGGTGGGTAAACCTTGGCTGGATGCCAGGTGCCCGCTAAGCCACTCTATCACTCCCCCTTCTCACCTGGACAGAGGAGAGAATAAGATGGAAAACAGCTTGTAGGTTGAGATAAGACAGTCTAATAAAGCAAAAGCAAAAGGCTGAGTGTGCACAAGCAAAGGGAAAATAAAATATTTTTTTTCTCTATTTCCCATCAGCAAGTGATGTCTGGCCTTTCCCAGTAATCAGGGCTTCAGCACACATAGTGGTTGCCCTGAAAAGTAAATGTTGTGAATGACGAATACTCCCCTTCCTGCTCCTTTTCTTAGTTTTTATATCTGAGCTGACATAGGGTATGAAATATCTCTTTGGTCAGTTTGGGTCAGCTGCCTTAGTTGTGTCCCTTCCCAAGACATGATTTAACTGGTACTCCCTTCTGAAGAAAAATGGGTAGGATGTCATGAGAATGGATCTGGAAGCATGTTTTCTAAGATAAAAATTAAAGATTTGGATCTGAAACTTAAAATGATCCAGTGAACGTAAGCGTACAGATTTCCTAGAAACGTTCAGTGGAGTTTTCCTATTTCGTGAAGAAGGAAGGGTAAAAGTGTGATGGCTGATAGATGATTCAAGAGTTGGTGCTAAGATCAATGGATTACTGAGATGAGAACAGAAAAAGAATATTTCATAACGGATATGCTAGTATTATGGATACTTTCTGAGATTCAGTTTCAACCCATGCAGTGGGCAATGAAGTTGAGATAGAGCTACATTTATGTGCAAAACATGCCTACATGAACACATGGACAGGCATAGAATATGAAGACTCATCACAAAGTATGGCATTGAGAAAGACACAGAGAGTGCTGTTAGAGCAGCAGTCATCCCAGGCAGACTGCTGGGACCAAAAAAACCCACGCTAGTTTTAAGAAAGCATTTTGTAAACTCATGAGAAGGCTTATGTGAGACAGTTGTAAATCCACTGAGGAATAAAATCTGGATTTCCAAGAGCCCCTTCCTGTTGTTTGGTCTTGAATGTTTATCTAAATGGTCTCTAACTGTTTCTCTTGATCCTGTCTTATGACAGCTTCTTTTTATTAGCTGCCATTTTGTAGTGTCATGTCACTGTTACACACAATTAACATTGCAGCTACCTAGTTTTTAAGCATTTCAGACTTCCCCATGTCTCTAGAAACAGAAAGGTAGATTAAATCCACAGCCACATGCTTCTTTGTTGTTTCTTACTCAAAAGCTTGTTCTGCTTTATAATGTAATTCCACTTGCTTTTTTAACCAATTACTTTGCTATGGCTGAACACTTTTAGCCTGACTTTTTAAGAAAACAAGGTTTATGTGATTGTGCTAATATCCACTAATTGTTCCTTATGAACCTTGAATTCATTTGCCTATTTCACCCCGATTTGACCAATAGGAAGAAAAACTAGAAATATTAAGTTTCTGAAAAAATTATGCCTTAGTTTAAACAGCTCCATAAAGAAGGGAGCCTGCTAGAAGAAAAGCTGTAAGAGCTCAGTCTCATCTGTTACATTAAAATCCATATGAGAAATCATGCTATAGGCACAACTCCAGAGGAAATGGCAGTTTAAGAAAAACACAGGAAACTCTAGGACTTTGCTAAACTAATGACATATACACATGAATCATTCTTGGTCCCAGTTTTAAAGAGCTACTGCTCATCCCCAGGTGACTAAGTACCTACAGAAGGTGTGCTAAAAACCAGCATAGGGTTTCTCAGCAGTGGTGAATAATGAACATATATTCAGTCTCTTTTCATAAATAAAAATTCTGCTGTTAGGAGAAAAGAGAATGTGTTGAGAACAAGACTGTTTCATGGTGATTCTTTTATGAAGTACAATTTTTAACAACACAGGGTAATTATTTTGAAGTTATGACTTTGTGAATTTTATTCTTCTGAGTAATTTCTTGAAAGCCCACTTGTCTACCTGTGCCCATCAGTGCTGATCACAGAAGTGACCCAATACCAGCCACAAGAAATTACTACGAATGCAATGATGGTAGCAGTAGTAACAGTACAGATGAAACATGTTTCTGCTAAAGGCTAAAATTTAAGTTAAATGACTCTGACTGTATTTACCACTGATGATAATGAGCAATTAGTTCCTTTCCATAGGAAGGAGGCTGAAAGCAGGAAATACAGTGTTCAGCATTTTTCTGTTACACAAATATATTCCATTTCCTTCTTCTCATCTACAAAACTGTTTTTATGCATAACTCACACATATATTCTGTAGCACTTTTACACCTGTCAGTAATAGCTGTAATCCAACAGATAGTTCTTTGCATATGAGCTGGAGTCAGCACCTTTAACCTAAAGATAAGGAAGGTTGATTATACATCTTTGATCTCACAAACCCTCACTTTGCTAATCCGCAGCCAGTTGTGTACTGCAGTGTCATGCATTTGTACACAAGTGACTGATGATTTATCCTCTCTGTAGCAAAACTCCTGTGACCCCGCCTCTCATAGATCTGTGGATGGCAACAAAGATGCCAGTGTGGAAGCAAAATGGAACTTCATGAAGGACTTTCCTTATGGTCCTTCAGCTTCAAAACTCTATTTGGAGGCTTTCTCTTATCTCTGCATTTATGAGCAATATGCTGTACACCTGATTGATAATTAACAGCTTTTTTTTTTTTTTTTTGAGGACCAAATCAGGATGGAAGTCACTGGGCCTGATCCTTTCTCCAAGAGATCTCATGTTAAAACTTCTGTCCCTACCCCACTGGTACCCTAATTGAGTTTCATAAGCTTCTTTACAGATATTTTGTTAGCATTGAAACAAATATGAGTACAATGTTCACTTCAGCTGCCAGCATTAGCTCTAGACCTTCGTACGCAGAGCAGCGCAACCCCAGTCTGCTGTCACAGGCAGATTTGTTTGGGTTTCTGTGGCTGCTCTGCTGCTGATGCTGTACCCCTGTGGTGGTGGCTGCTCTCCCAAAGTGGCATTTGCCTGCGCCTCTGCCTGTACCCCCGCGGTGTTGGGTGGGCTCATGTCAGGGCTCGTGTGCCCACAGCTGAGGGTGTCACGGAGCGCACACACCGCTTCCTCACTCCAAACGCTTCCTCACGCCTTGGTCCTCCACACGTCACTGCATGCAGTACTTTTAGCTCAGGATTTTCATTCTCACATGTAGGCTATGCATTTCTGTGGGCAGAATACTTAGCTGTAAGATGTGTGGTGTTTTGACTGGAGGATTGCAGAGAGGTGCTCCTGAAGCCTGTCCTGTTTATTCTGTGCACTGCTTAGGCAGGACCAGGCTTCTCCTGGTCGTGCCACATAATCTGAACCCAGCAAACCCCCAAGCAGTGTCCTTTCTTAACCTGTGGGTACTTTTAAGAGATTTGCAACACCATTTTTTGTTGTATTTTGTGTGCAACTATATAAGAGTGGCTTTAATCACAGCCTTGGGCAGTCATTGATTTCCTTCTAGTGTTTTCCAAGAGAAGTCTGCTTCTGGTCTTTATTGTTGGGACCATAAGGAGGATTGGGAGGGCTGTGGGTTGATCCAGAGCTAGGATGGTCAAGTAGCATTAAAGGAAGGGAATGTCTCTTTCTGTGTCTTAATGGTAAACACATTGGCACTTCAGCATATTGGTCTGCAGATTGCTCTCTTGCAGTAATTAAAGACACCTTTTCATGAAAATGGTTCTTAGAAGTTCAAAGAAATGGAGGAAGACAATGTGCAAAGGAGCACCTTGTAGGGTGCATCACTTACAAACATTTTTTTCAAAGGTTCAGTCCTCTCACATTGTCTGTCTTGTTAAAGCAGGAATATTTTTGTGAATGCGGTAAATGAGCTTTTCTTCTTAACAAAAAGAAAAGAAAGTGAATCTGTATATTCTGGATTCTAGTCCTGTACTGCTGGTGCTTCAGCAGTAAACAAGTCACATCATAGTTTAGATCCTGAGATGCCAATTAAGCCTGCCTTAAGAATATTAAACAAGAGGAGTCTGAGATGAACAGTATTCCAGGATGTCATGTGGAGTATAGCCCCTAAAGGAGAATGTCTTTTAGGTTGTTGTTTCTGTGATAAAAAATAACTGTGCTTTTAAACTAACGTGTAAGACTCACTTACATTTATGTGTGCCATGGTGTCAAGGCTTAGAATAAGTAAATTAAGGGACAGGAAAATAGAGGTGAACCATTTGCTAAGAAGCAGTCATTTCTTCCGAAGTGTTTGTGACATCTGTGCTGTTGAGAATTCTTATTTGTAATTTTCCAGAAGCAGATTTGAACTCATCCAGAATGGAACTTAAGTGAGAAGAAATACCTGGCATTATTTTGGGATGAACAAAGATTTGCCAGTATGCAGGTCAGTACTCTGAAGAAGAAGGTTTGTTTTATTTTTTTAGGAGACTTGTGTCACAGGTACAAACAATGTGTGGAAACATTTTAGTGTGCTACTCATTTTTTTTTTTTTTCACTGTAAATTTGAATTTTGGCAAAGTAATACTGCACATAATTTTATAAATTCACTTAAAGTCTCTATAGTGTGCTATAGGGAACAATACGAGATTGATGGCAACACAGGAAGATGGGAAGATGCTCAGGCTGACATAAAACTTTCTGTATTCTTCAGGCCCCTAACATGGGCTTCAGCTTTGTTTTATTTATATGGGATTTGAGGGTTGGTTTTATAGGTACTATTGGTCCCTCAAAGCTTTTAGTGAGATTTATAGCTGTTTGTGCATTTCTTCTTCAATCTCTTGACAAGGTGTGTGAGATTTTTGTGGAAGCTTTATATACATCATAATTTATTCTATTGTCCTAGTCTTTTCATTTCTTAAAATAACTGTTACTATTTCATATTTTGAATGGCTGAGATATTGTTTTTTGCTTTTTTCCCGTTTTATGGAGATTAAGTGGATTGTCTTAGATAGCATGTCACCAGGACAGCGAAATGACTTTAAGCGTTCATCCCCATGGATGAAATCCCAACCTGCAGCATTTCTGTCCCCCACCTTGAAAAGATGATTACTGAGATCTTTGTAGATGGGCTTTAAAGCTGGGCATAATCCAGCAGTGACTGAAATGCAGAGCCATACAAATCCGTGACTTTTAACCCCACCACACAGCAATCCAGGTGATAAGAGAAATTGGTAAGCAGCTCTTTCCAGCCCATTTTCCTAGTTAGTGCTCCTAATACAAGAAACACTTTTGGCACCTCCTGTGTGATTTTTATGCAGGTGCACACACTTGTGCAAACACACTTTATTCTGTATTCAAGTTTTCTAGTTCAAGTAAACTTTGAAAGCACTTGAATTTCATTTCATGCTCCTCTTAAAAACAGTTGTTCTTTCTGGAGAGAGAGAGTAGTCGCCTTTCCCTTTGCCTTTCATCCTTTCTCTTCTTATTTGTGTGAAGAAATTCTATCACTCAGTTGTGACATTTCAATAGTGGATGCTACACACATTTTAACCGAAAGCATATTCTTCTGAAATAAAACTTCAATATATTTACTTGTCAACAGATACGCTCTATAACTTCCATAAAGAGGACTGAATGATAAAAATAGTAAAATATGTGAAGCGTTTAGGTGTTTCTGAAATCTACCCTTAAAAAGAACAAGAGCCAGCAATCCCTTGTGCCAACCTCTTTTATCTCTTGCAAAGCTATTTCTCATTTGCTGTAATGCTTAACAATTCCATTTCACAGTGTGCTTTAGATTCCCAACAACAGAAAAAAAATTACTTAAGAAAAAACAACTTGCAAATCCAAGAGCAGGCGTCTGTTTCTGTACAGTTCTAAATGAAGCCTTACCATTTCTTAACTAATGAGAATCTTTTCCATGTGGAATAAATTCTTAGTTCTTAGCGGCATTAGTAATGCTTAAAAAAGAGAAAAAGTATTAAAATGGTTCAGTTGCCAACTGCCTTTGATTGTCTCAATAAGACATTGAAACAGACCTTCTGCTCTAAATTAATAAGGCCAATCACAGCCACACAAAGCCCAGAATGACCGATCGTTCTTCTGGTGCCCTCGCTATCTTTACTGAGGTCAGATAAATCACTTTTGAGCTGTTAAATCAATGATCATAAATTAGGGCTCTGTTTTTACAGCACCTTGTGGGAAATTCTCATGGTTAAATTAATCTAACAGCTGCAGCAATGAGCACCTCCCACAAGATCATGTCAGAAGTTCTCCCCCCATACACCACCTTTTTTTTAAAAAAAGGGGAAAAGGGCTGAATTATTTGTTTTTACCTAGCACACAAAATGGAATCCCTCCATCTATCCCTGCTAATTCGTGTTTCAATTGTACCCAGCTGTTTAAATTGCACTGTGCAGAGATTGCCTTGATCCCCAGGTGCTGGTACTCCATCTGTGCTGCTCTGAGAGACTATTTACAGCCGAGGTTAGGCCAGTGATTGCTGGGATGGAAAACTCATTTCTCAGCCTGGCTTTTATTTACACTCTTATTAAAGATCCTTTCACTCATGTTGGAATGGCAGCTAGTGGCTGCAGTAAGCACTTGGCATTGAGCCAAGCAGCAAAATTACCATGTCGATGAAAGATAGCCTGCTTCCATTTTAACCTTTCACTGTTTCCCCCCCTTTCCATCTATATTTGCATGAAGAAGGATGATTATTGAAAGAGATAGGGGAACAAAGGGATGAGAGAATCCTTGTCAACTAAGCTTTTCAAGGCTTAAACCAATGGTTTGTGACCAATTTTGAAAAATCTTTACTGCCTTATTAATTTTCTACTCCTTGCCCTTAATTGCTATTAGAGTTTATTTTCACATGAAGCAACAGAGCTGCTCATTCTCTGCTCGCATCATTCCCCCACTGCAACCCTTGTGAACATGACCCTGGATATGTCTGCAATGTTGAGGTTTCTACTTCATCCCCAATGCAGGTCACACAGAACCGCAGCAACACCCTCAAAGCATTTTTCTCCTACAAATGTGCATCTTGGAAATGAATCACCTCCTTGGGAGCAAGCAGCTCGTTGCACACAGCATGTAATGTTACTGGGGAGGGCAGGGGGACAGTGTGACCAGTTCTGGAGGAGGCATGCAATCATCACACTATGGCCCTCGATGCATTTGAAAAATAGCAGTAACTATTTCTCTAGAAACCTCAGCATATTTGTTTTTAAGAGCAACGCCTGATTGGTGGAAAGCTACAAAATCCACTTCAGCTGTTGCAAGACAACAACCAAGATTGTTAAATGCCAACTATAGCCCAGTGCAACAAGGAGGAGATCCCCCCAAAACCTGAAGTCTCTCTACCAAGCTCTACTTGTGAGGCAGCCCATGACCTGAAGCACAGCAGCTGTGCTGGTTCTTGACTGCAGGCAAAACCATGCTTTTGTCTCCTTGCCTGTTTTTAGAGCAGAAAAAGAAGAGATGCATCTTTTTATTTTCCATTTTCCTGAGTGGAGGAGCAGTTACCCAACTGAGAGGTTTACAAGGGTTGGTGTTCATGCTCTTGAGCCTTGTTTTGGGTGGCGTGCAAATAGAAGCATTCATCCCCTACCCCAACTAGAAAAGAAAGGGGAAAGAAAAGAAAAAAAAGAGAGGCTATATCCTGAGGGATTTGTCCCTGTACTTAGATGTTCTTGTCATCTGTTGTTTAGCCATTGCTTAACCCTGCAGGTCCTCACAAGGTGTAGGCTCAACTCATCAGCAGGAGGCTGCCGATGGCCAGGTGGCTTCACTGGCCCAAGCTGTCTGACAGCCATAGTCTGGTGCATTCCCAGTAGTTGTGGAGAGATGCAGCTTTTCAGTACAAAGGTAGCTGTTGAATCTTCCAAAGGATGAACAAAATTGAGTTGTTCCCAGTTCAGTTTTTAAAACTCGATTTTGTTTTCATTGAGTATGAGGTGCCTGGAGAAAGGGGTGTCTTCTTAGTTGCTGCTCAGTTATTAATTTTTCATATATATATGTATATAACTACATATATATGTAATTATGTATATTCAGTTTTTATATTCCACAAAAGCTTATTTATTAGAACTCAGTCTGTGCTGTATAGCTAACCTCAGGCCTCCAGGCTTGTTAGGTATTTTTTCCCCATTTTCTAATTGACTGAGTACCCAAGACCCCAGCTATTGGCTTTCCTAATGAAGCCAGCACAGGGAAACTTGCAGGAGCAGTAGCAGTAGCAGAAAAGAATGACTGGGAAATTTTATATAACAGTAAATATTTTTCTTCCCCCGCCCCCTTTCCTTTATTTTTTTGGCACTAAACAGACATTCCCTAAAACACTGTTCTTAAAAAAATGTAACCACAGCAAGATTTACCATCTCAGCATTGTGTTTTATATTTTTCCCATTCACAGAATACTTGTATGTCTGGACATGAAATTTGGTTTGAAACTTGTGTTTTGATTCTTGTCTGGTTCACTTAAACTGCTTCTATGCTGGTGCTCAAGCAGAGAAGGAGTAAGAATGATGTTCCAGCTCTTTTAACATATTCTAAATTCCCAGATGTAAAATTCAATTGCATGAGTGCTGGTGAAAAACAAGCACTAAGCGGGGGCACAAAGACCAGCAAAGTAAATTTATTTTTTTAATTGGGAGCAGAATGAACACAATCCTCAGAAAAGGCAGTATAAGAACTTTGTATTAGGAGCTTGTTCGTGGAGTACCTTGATCTCAGCTAGATGAGATGCAGTTGACATTTGGCTGAGAAAGCTCTAGGGAAAGCTGGCGGATGGTAAGAAATAAGACATTTGGTGCAATTAGCTGTGGTACCAACCCAGGAATGAAAGTAAACAGGCACAACATGGGGACAAGAGGATTTTTCACAATCAAGGCCTAAACTGCTTGCAGCTGCCGGAATTCCCTGCTCTTTGTACATTCTTTGGCAATATCCCCTTTAAATAACTGGTTTGTCTGCTTCTAGACACTGGATAACTGCAACTGGGTTTGGCTTCTCCCTGCCTCCTCTTGCTCATCCCAGGATGTGCTGTGATACTGCACTGTACCCTCAAACAGCTGCCTCAGCCCACATCTGCCACAAAGGGCTGCAGGATTAAAAATTAAACTAATACACATTTAAGAGATCTGGATGGGCAGGGTGAGTCTAAATTCTGAACAGACTGAAATGACTTCTGGGCTGTCAGCTGTTTTTACATCCTTGAGCTTTATTGAATATTACACTGGACAGAGAAATGGTCTCTATTTATTAACAATTTGTGCTATTTCATGAGGTGACCATCTAGTCATTTGTCTTCCACAGTAACTCTCATGGGAAAACAGGACCTTTCCTTGTAATTTTACTCATTGATATCTTGCATAATTTCCATATCCTTAAGTCTTACCTTTCTAAAGCAAAAAGAGCAAAATTTCAGGTTTCTTTGTTCAGTCCCCAAAAAGTTGTAGCAATTACAGAAATACACGACTAGCATATGAGAAGCTAAATGTATCTGAGCTTGTGTGACAACCTTTGGATCTTCCAGACAGATCTTAATTTGCCAGGAGAAGTAGTTTTCCTGGAGAATAACTGAGCCAAAGAACTGGGGTAACAATGGCTCAAAAAGTTGAGCCCTCTAAAACCAATTTACAATCCATTAAAGCTTCCCCTTTCAAATAGGAAAATTAAAATATTACAGGCATGTAAATTTTAATTTTGAGGTAATGTGCAATTTTAGTGTAATGAAGAAACCATTTCCCCTTCTAAGAGTCTTCCCTCTAGCCACCAACATTCCTGCATTGCTGGTGATGCTCTCGCTGTCAGCACCTGGAGGAAGCAAGTGGTGGGAGGAGGTAGATGGCCAAGGACTCATTGGCACATCTCAAACAGCAGTTAATTACTCCAAAATGTTTTAAATCAGAGAGGGGCACAGTAAGGAAAGGAAGGAAAAATACCACTTCATAGCATAAATGAACTGGAAGATGCTCTCTTGGAGTTCAGTGTGTTGGGAAAGTCCTTGAATTACCACAGACAAGCAGAACACCCAACCAAGAGACCTGTAAATCCAGGGATGACTGCGAAGCTTATGGAAAACACCACAGTATTACAGCCTGGTTGCAGTGCCATCTTGACAAAGGAACACTATGAGGGATTGATTTCTGTTGCTTACGGGAATAAATACTTGCGGTCAAGATGAGGGACGTTTTGACCCTTTAGAGGCTGAGAAATTACGCACTAAAACACATAAGAAGAATGTAATTCTAGTATTAGGCGGCCTCAAATTAATGAAGTTTCAGAGATCTTTTCTATCTACACATCTAAAGAATCACTTTTTAATTAGCTACAATAAAGATTTAATTATTTTTTCTGCTGCAGCTACCTTCCTCTCCCCTTAATATTTTATGGCAGAGTGCTGTGGACCATTGCTACAGTTTCAAATTTATGATTAATTGTTCTTAAATTATTAAGTCTCCAAATAATGTGTTTTTATCTACCTGTAGGCACATTTTGTCTACCTTCATCAAACGCCTTTTCAACAATCTTGCCCTCAAAGCACAATTTCCCCGGAAATCATTTTAACATCCCCCAAAAGTTATGGCATCCTTTGTTTTGCAAAGTGGAAGATTTTTTAAAAAAAACCTTCATCCTTCCTCCTAACAAGAACAGGATGTGCAAATTGATTTATATAAGCCTTCCTGGAAAGCATGAGAGAAACTCTGGAATCCGTAAAAGCCACTGTGTAAAAGCATAAAGAAGTCAACTTTCTGTGAAAAGTACATTGCTCTACCAGGATACATTAAGAAGACAGAATTTCAGCTCTCAGTTTTACAGAAACTGTACAAAATAAAATAAATTACTGGGATTGTTCCCTTAGGTCACTTTAGTTAACTGAGTACATTCAGCAGGATACATGAATGGATTATTTGGTAAAGCACTGATTTATTGCCTACATGAATTACAGAAACTGATGTCCAAATTTTAAGAGTTGTATTGATTACCTAAAAAAATTTAAAATAACAAGCCTTACTTGATCTACAAGGTTATGGAATTTAGGGCATAGGAAATGCAAAAGCAAGAGGATGATGGTCACAAGGTCCTTTAGGTTCAGATGGTGTGCAACAGTTCCCTGTCACTGAATGCTACCAACACTTATTATTCAGCTGACAGCAGCAAGCCAGGCAAAGCTGTGCTCCAGTTTTATTTGCACAGCAATTTTAAACTTGACACTGAGGTCAGACTGCAGTAATAAACTGTAGGACTTAAGGGGAGAGTAGTGAGCAAGAGTGAAAATAACACATTGCCTCTTCCTGCGCTCTCTGTTGGGCTCAGTGGAGACATTGGGCATATGCAGCACTTTAAAAACTGGAGTAGCACTAGAACAGATGTTTTCACTGCTCTCTCACTAAGCATGAGGTGAAATAGGAAGCAGGAGAACCACTTGTGCGACAATGCAATATTTCAAAATATTATAATGAGTAGATACATGCCCAGCTCTCATTTTCTTGCTGGCAAGCCAGGTGGGCACTGTCCATGGCTGTGCTGGTACAGTGCAAGGCTGGTCTAAGTTCCGGCATCTTCAGTACCTGCAAAAGCACCTTTGGTTACTAAGTAACTGCAAGAGCTTGTTTCAGTGGAATCTGTGAATTCACCCTTACTCCAACATGAACTCAGAGCAGAATTTAAGACAGTGATTCCTAAGGAACTGAGGAGGAGGGAAAGTTTATTCCAGCTAAGTTGCCATTTCCAAAATTACACCCAATGCCTCAGAGAGCTGGTACTTGATCACTTTGCATAGCTCTTCATTGAGTCAGAACATGGCAACTGGCAGTCTGAGCAATGAATCTGATGGCAGCACAAAGCTCTCACAGCTGTCCGACAACTGAACTCTTCCAGATCAACCCATACGCTATAATGTACCTCACAGGACTTTACTTCATTAACTCAAGAGTGAGACTTTTTGTCAGTGAATCATCAGTTCCCTTGTAAAGCAGAGTGTGCTACTTGTCCATATTGCACAATTGGTAATACACATAAAGAGACTCAGGGAATCTTCATGACAAAGGCAGAATAATGATTATAGATCTAGATGGATATATATAATATATAATTTAAAATTTTATTTTAAAACTTTGCACATACACTTCTTCAGTATCCTCCTCTTTTGTTCATTGCACTGAAAAGTTTCAAAAAACACAAAATATATCCCTTTACTAAACATTTTTTGTTCTTAGGTTACAAAAAGATGAACATTTCACAGTCACAAAGCAGAAGTACATTGGTCCAAAACACCTTTCTTCAGCAGGTCCTCCTTTCTTCAGGACATACAAACCTCAGACAGTTGTACAGATCTCAAATTAAGATGTTAAAATGAAGTGCCCATTGAAGGAGAGAAAAATGTGGCAGGTATTAAAAAAAAAGTCAAAATAAGACACCTATGAAAGAACACCTACAGCAATGGATTAAACAAAAAGAAAACAGAATTAGCATGGAGGTGGAGCAGGGCATCCTCCTTCAAGTATATCACAGGTAGAAATACAGCAGCACAGTTACAGCATCATTTGGTCACTCCCTCTATGGTAGCCACATCACTGAGTCTTCATCTAAGACACATGGAGGAAAACTACACCTTAAATGTCAGGAGGAACAACAATTCCACACAGTTTGCCATTCATGTTTGATAGAAAAATGCTGAAAGTATTTGTACATAGAATGTAAAATAAAAGGAAAACACCAAGGCTGGAAGAAACAGCAGATTTGCTTGAAGCATGTAGTGTTTTTTAACAACCTAGCAGAAGTTCAGAGCCAAAATCTACCCAAACATCAAGAGTGGTTCTTCAGAAACATCCTGGAGGGACAGAGTTGACAGTACCTCACAAACCTCTCGTCATATTTTAACGTGGAAGTAACTGTACATGGAAATTCACTGCTAACAACAGATTCTGACCACTTTTTCATTAGCCTGTTAGCCCTGTTGTTTTTAGACTTTATTAAAAAAATTCTCTCTCCAGTGTGAGGCCACTGAAGAGCAGTCCTCTCAGACAATACACTTTTGTGTTCTTGAAGGAAGGATTATTGTCTTAATGTATCAAAAGATGGTTGAGTGCCTTACATAATCAGATGCAAATTAAATTTTTACCCACCTTCTTTGTCAAATTAAATAAAGAAAATTTTAGGCTGTAGTACAAGAGAAAAATGTCTGACATGGCTGTTCTTCTTGGTTTTGAGTTTCTAGAAATGGGACTAGACTAGGTGCCAGCAGACAGTGTTGCACTGCAGCTAACTGGAACTCCGTTACTAGTGCCTTTCCTTGCCATTACCCAAGGAGGGACAAGAATTTGCCCAACTTTCTAAGCAGTGCCTATGCACAGGCAAGGCAGAACACTTTGTGCAATAGCAATATAAATGCTGATGTAGCTCAGGACTGAGGCTGAAACAGTTTTGGATACTAAGGGAACTTGACTGGCAAAACCCAGAGCACTGCCAGCATCAGGCAGTAACTAAGATGACACGCCAAGGATCTAAAATTTGGACTTGGTGCCTAACTTGCTCCAGTTTGAGGACACAAGCTGTCTGCTCCTAATTCAGGAGCTTCACTGAGCCCTAGAGCAGCTGCAAGTCTGAACTCAGCAATATCCATCCTGCACCTATCTGAAAAATGGTGTTGTGCACCATGGATCCTCCCTGCCATCAGTGTTTTCTAATGCTGAGACTCACGAAGTAAATCAACCTTTAAAAGGAATTGGAAGTGCTTTTAATTATTCTTGCTTTTCACATAACACCTCCCCAATAAATGACTCCTGCCGGCAATTTCTGTGAGCCTTAGGTGTGTACATGTATTTATACCATGCCTTGAAGCAGAACACGACCCCAGCTCAGAGATGCAAGAAGCTCGTACTGAAAGCAGATAAAAGTGAAAGCCCAAGTGCTAATGCATGGATCAAAGACATGCCAGACACTACAGGGAGGCAAGCACCTAAATGTGTAACAGATACTCTGCAAAAAAAACAAAACAAAAAGCATCACAGGATAGTTTCAACCACATATATCTGAACAAAAAGCCTTTTACTAAAGTTCTCAGATTTCATTAATTGATGCTAATTGATATTAATTGTTGATACTGTATTTCTGCACTTTCTGGGAGAGGGGCTGACAGTGAAAGTAACTTGACCTGCGCCCAGTCACTGTAGAGAAGCTGCTGACTGCTGACAGTGCCTCAGATGAACAACAAGCACTGTGCAGCCTGATTCACCAGCCCACCAAATCATGCTTTGAGAAGTCACCTGCCAGTTTGCTCCCGCCAAGTCATGCGTTCTGCTACCCATCTCTTCAGGGGTACGTTTAAAAACACCCTTGAATGAGAATGTACCTTTTCCATTGCCTTGAAGTTTTCAAATTTTGGCAAATGCTACACTGGAAATCCATTTCCACCATTTGCACTCAGTGGTTTTATAGCAACTGGTATGTGTGTCGACACCATCTTACCAAATAACAAAGACAACAGTGCATGAGCACTGAAATATTTGACTTGGGCTTGTAGCTGGTACCAGCAAGCACCAGCATCTTTGCTGTTCAGATGATTTCACCAGATTTGCCAGCACTAATTTCTTTGTGAAAGAGGATCTGAATTGCTGAAGGACTACACAACTGCATTTGCGAAGAGACAACAGGAGTTACACAAAGCATGAAAAGTGTGGTTACAAGTTCATTAGGCCAAAAAAAAAAAAGCAAGAAAAGATCTCTTGCTTAAACTTTAAAACATATGAGGGGCCATATGAAAAATATTCTAGACTCCAAGCTTCTCTTTTCACCCAGAAAGATGCACACAGAAAAAGAGATAAAGACAGAAAAAAAAAAAAAAAAGGANTTCTTTTTTCCCCAAAAAAAATGCAAAAAAAAAAAAAAAAAAAAAAAAAAAAAAAAAAAAAAAAAAGGAAAGATGAAGCATGAACGTAATCAGATATGCCATTGATTTATACTGAAACTCTAGAATATAAAACATCCATGTTCTGTACAGCTTTATCACATGAGGCACTGGGAAACTCATGGAACAGTTTTCAGGCTAAAATCATGCAGCTTGCTGCAATGTTTGAGCTGTTCCACTCTCCACATTGCCTGCTTGCATCCTGAAACTTCTGGGTCTAGAGATCTGGAGCAAGAGCAGTTTAAATTCACCAAACTGTACTTCCGGATGCAGTCAAATACAGCATCTGAGCAGCTGCACCGCACTCGGGCTGCGTCGTGTTTACACAGCACATCATAAATGACAGAGCTGGCAAGCTCTCGGCCACGCCTGTTCAGGAGAAAGGATGCAAAGGGCACAGCATCTCTTTAGGAAAGGACACAACATTTGTGAGTTCCCTTGTCAGTGCCCTACAATTATGTCAGCTCCCTGTCTTTTTTTCCTGCCGAAGAGCTAAAAACCAGATGAACAGCTCCACACCAATGTGGTCTGTGTGCAAATAAGGTGGAAGTTGGCTGCCCAGCCAATATACCTGCCTGTATGCTAGAACTTTCTGATTTTGTTTTCTCTTAAATGCCTGCCAACGAAGTAAGGGAGCTTCCTGTGTGGACTAGGCAGCCAGGTTACACTGCAGACTTGCTCACTTGTTTCCTGGACTGCTGCTTTCACTTCAGTAATGTTTTACACATATTTTCTTTATTTAAATTGATTTATCACTGCTAAGAAAAGAGCTGCTGAAGCAAGCCAAGGGCTTATATCTACCACAGTCATCTTGTGATCCTTGACTACAGTTCTCAATGCCAAGAGAACAGAAAGTTACAAGCTGTCCCTTTCTGACCACCGCAGTCAAACAAGCAAAGGTATACTGAATAATAAGTGAGGCAGGAGGAAGTAAAACACCTTTGAAATAGATCACTATCTGGTTAACCAAATTGCTAATGAGAACAATACCATTACTTCAAGTAGGAGTCCAACTGAAAATACACTCAGGAGTCCAAACAAATTTACTAAATCTCAACTGATGCAAAAATTTTATGGTCAGAGATCCTTTCAACAGGATAAAGCAGGCAGAACCATTCAACGAATGTAAATCTCTGATCTCAAAGAAACCACGGCCTCCAAGTAAACATCACATAAAGCTGAGTTTGCATGCTCTGTATAATCATGGTATACGCACAACAAGGAATCTTGACAAATAACTCCTCACACCAGAATAAATTCTGCCATACAGGACTGTGCCCTATTTCTCCTGGACAATTTTGCAGGTGACTTTTAGCTGCAGAAAACAGGCATAGTCACACTGAAACCAATTTCAGTTTTCCTACTAAAATACAGGAGGTATAGTTTACTGAAGAAGAGACAGGAGAGGAAAATGGGGGCTCAAAGGATTACACAAGTTTGAAGATGTCCATAGATAAGTCATGACTACAACTTTTTGAAAGAAGAAAACTCTTGAGTCTCATATAGGTATATATATATTCTTAAATGAGATGTGACCCAAGCCCCCTTCTGAATATTTGGGGGTAGATTTCAGGAGCCTCCTTGGCTTCTGATACCCAGTTCTACTTTCACAACTGAAATGGCTCTTCCAAGCTACATGGTAAACTGAGAAAAAAAATTAATTCCCCACCCCACCTAAAGGGATGACAGAATCCATAATATGCTAGCAGCATTTAAATCCCATTCCTGTTAAGCACCAAAACCATTTCTGTAGGGAAATTGGAATCTTAAGGGTTCTCTTTAATCATATACAGTATATGTGCAGAGCCCTACCTTTTGAGCAGAAAAATACCCCTCCAGCATTAGTTTTGACTAGATTACATCAATTGGAAGTGTCCTGGTCGGACCACCAAAAACATATTGTCTCTTACAGGCCCTTCCCAAAAAGATCCCCATCCTATAACCAGTCTTGATGCTCCTTTCATGACTGTTTGTTCCCGTGTATCAAAGGGATGACATAGACAGAGATGTCGTCTCCAGAGCCCAGCCTGTCGTTGGATATCCGCCAGCCTCGGTCCTTCAGCACTCCCCTGGCTCGCATCACCAGGTCCTGCGCCGCCAGCGTGTACCTGTGGAAAAGGCACAATACAGCCAGGGAGGGTTGACTCCATGAGGAAAGTGGGTTTTCACAGCCTGCTGCCACCCAGATTTAATGTTGTGACCTACCATGACATGCTTCCCAGTGTTCTAGAAGCAGGCAAGAGAAACACAAACCATGGCATACACACAAAACAACTTCCAGTTCAGTGACAGTTCCTGAGTAAGAATGTAAAGGTATTTGACAGGCACCACTTGATCAAGAGTCATTGGCCACTCTGCCTGGCTTCACCAGTCTTCAGAAAAATATGAAACTCACTTGCCTTAACAAATTGACTTTCTAGGAGTAGTCTGAAAAACTGAGGACCCCAAATAACACATTTCTTCACTGACACACCTGAAGGTAAACATGGCTCAACTATTTCAGAAATGAACTGCAACAAAGAAAGTAATTTCAAAGCAAGTAATAGAGCATAAAAAATAAAATCCAAATTTCACTTTAAGCGAAGCAGACTAACTTGGCTGTTCTTCTTGACCATAGGAATGATTTTTACATCTCTTTTATTCTGAAACTGGAAAAGGAAACTTACAGTTATAGCAGAGTCCCACAGTTCTTTCACATTTACGAGTTCAGTGAAAACTACATGAATGTGAGTGGTCAAGTGCTTAATTTAGTGAAATACCAAGTTTCCTCTTGCTTCAAAACTCCCAGCCCATGCTGGACTGAGTGACATTGGATTTATGGGAGTTATTTTTCTGTCCTGAAAAAATACTACATGCTGTTTGGGGCCAGAAGGGTGTCAGACTCCAAAAAGGTGCATAAACCGTGCTCTGTCATGTTCTCCCTTACTGCTTTACCTGCTATTACTACATCAACACATCTGCGTACTCACTTAGAAGTCTCCTCTGAAAGAAATCTCATTATGGGTGAACAGCTACTATCGTATTTTACTTCATCAGCCCAAGACCTGGACAAGATGTTTGGTTGGGTGGAGGCAAGCTTTTCTATGATTGATAATTAAAAATTAACTCTATAGTTAAAAGACTGACAAGGAAAAAAAAACCACCAGTCAGCATGTGTTTTATTAAAAGTGTAAGTATCAACCTCCAGGATGATGCAGGGCTCTATGAAGCCACACACACAGACCTCCAGAATTAACACACACCTTTGCAGTTTCTGAAACCACAGAGGACAAGAAGTGTTTGTGTCTCAATATCCCCTTTACTAGGGAGGATCCTTGACCAGAAATGATCTGCTCAGATCTCATCTGTGGAATGGCAAAGAACAGTATCTCTGTTGACAAAAGCTCTGTGTGTGTCTAAGTTTATCAGTTACCCAGGACTGTTCTAACCTTGGAACTTTTCACCACAAAATTAATTATTAAGTTGTAATTTCTATCAGTAGAGACTTTATTCAGTTTCTGGGGATAAAAGAAGAAAAAGAAAATCCAGTTATGTTCTGTGTCTAGAATTTGGATGCCTTAAACTCAGAGAACTCCTTTGAACCAAGAGTAGATGTATTTGCTCTACTAGAATGATTTCTTCAATGCAAATGAACCAACATGATTACTCAAAAGGTTTGATGCCAAATTCAAATAATGTTGTACTGCTGCAATGCACCCGCTGTTCCTGATGGTACTTAGTGATAAAATTTCCAGGCCTCACTAGTTCTGACAAATGATTTACTTTTAGCACTAAGAGAAGGGTCCAAAGACATGAAATCTAACACACATGCTTGTACACATACATGTACTGTCGACATGTTCTGAAATCTGTCTGTGCCACAACTTTTGAGCTAGAACATCAGGATGTAACAAGAAGCACTGCCCTTACTGTCCTAATGCAACATGAAATTGTGTTTTCTAAGGGGAACAAAATCCAAACATACACACTTGCACTCCTCAGTTTCCAAATCAGATGCGGGGCTAAGGAACAAAAGGACTCCAAGTGACAAGCAAAAAACTGAAATATTTATTCACAGCATGTCTGATGCTGAGTGAATTTTGGCAAGAATGTATTTCCCAAGGATTTCTCAGCTATTGTCAGAATTTAAGAAAGAAACACCCATCATTCTGCAAGAAAACTTTGCCTTCCTGGTTTTTCTAATTAACAAGTACTCCCCACATCTAAAGATTACAAAGGAATGAGTATTGCTTTTGATTGTATTTGGCTTTTGCTGCTGAACGTTTGGAGAGGGCAAGATAAAAAAAAGAGAATTTTAATAAATAAGAAATTCTCTTGTAGACAGACCATGAAATACTCAAGAAAACCAGCACAAAGAAGCAAAGGAAAAGGAACAGGTGAAGGCAGTAGTGAAGTAACATATTCTTCTCCTGTGTAGAGCTGAATTGAAGCAATGCTGTTCAACTTGGCACTAAAGGAGATAGTGTGAATCTCTTGTACCTGGAGATGAATAGCAGCAGCAGTCCATTACTGAATGTTTTATTCTCCAGCACTGTGAAATTGGGATTCAGCTGTCGAGACAGCATTAGAGAACTGCTGAAGTAGTTTTAAAGTATCCACTTCCTCCTAATGAACAGCCCCACTGGAATACAACTTTTGTGTTTTAAGAATATATATATGAGGTTTTTTTCTTATGCTGAAGCTTTCTGTATTGATCAGTGAAAGTACTGCAGGAGAAATGGTGACAGTGGGGGAATGGTGCTGTTGTCTGAGCAGCTTCTTATCTCTCCACACCTAGTAGAGGTGGAGGAGCTCCTCAGTGTCCTCATAAATCTCTAGTGAGTGTGAGAGGGAAAGTGAGAGGACAAGAAAGGACAAAATGAAGATAAGAAAGAAGATTCCCAAGGTCAAGGGGTAAACATGCATAAATGCAGCTGAAGGAAGTTGGCAAAGAATCATAGTTCTCCATCTTCATACCTCTTCAGAGAGCTGATGCGTGGACAGCAGCAGTGGTGCTGCCACCTGTTCTTCATTCAAGAGTCCCCATAATTCTCATCTGCCACAATACCCATAAGAAATGAACTGGCTAAGAAATCCAGCTCCATCCCAACCCTCATACAGGAACTATTCTCTAAACAAGTCTGTGTCCAAATCCCCTGAGGCTGTGTCTGCATGGCTGGATGAAGAGAGACCTGAGGACTTTGCTCTCCCTGCACTTGGAGATGCCCAGACACATGCTATAATTAACAGAATTCAGAGATGTTTTTTATGTGAGCAACAAACACTCACAGTAAATATCAGCAGGAGAGAGTCCCAAGAGTATTGCTGAAGGCTGTAATCTCTTACCCATCAGGCTACAAAGTGACTTCTAATTCAAATGGGAGGGATATCGTTCCCACAAGGAGCTAATTATGTAACAAATAAGTACTATGTAGCTCTAAAATCCTCTCTAGGTTTTTTTTTTTTTTCCTTCCTTTTTTTAATACGCTGCTGTCAGGGAATAAGTAGGCTATTGGGTCAGGTGGATCCAGGGTCTGCTCCACAGGTTGGTTCTCCTGAAGACCACAGCATTACCAAACCCAGGGTGCAAGTCTCTTACATTCTGACAAGTTTTCTACCTCCCTAGAGATACTACATTTTCAGCTGATCACCTCACCACAGATTATGTCACTACACCCAATCACAGAACCTGACATTTTCTGGGATAACATTTCCTTTAAACATAACACTTAAAATACAGCAAAGGAGATTTTCCTGTCACTGACTAGTGAGAGGAATGAATGCTGCTCCACAGCCTGAGCTGGAATGCTACTGTAAATTCATTAGTTATACCTCATTTAGACCACTGTGAAATAATTACGTAAAACCTCTTGCACAGTACTTTAAAACCTTTAAATATTCTTTACAACCAAGCAGCAAGAGCAATTCCACAAAGGTAATTTTCATAAATATCAGTGTAAATTATATGAGGGACTGCTCTAATTACCTTTTGCATGCTGGCATGAGAAATGTCTTGCCACCACTATTTGTAAGCCTCTAAATGATCTGGCACAAAGTAGCTTAAAAGAACAGATTTACTTTCGATTCAGACATCCATTCATAGACCAGTAGGTCAAACACCAATAAATGTATTTGTTCTAAGTTATAAACAGCAGGCTCAGTTCTGGAATGTGTGGTACTCACGTTGACACAAACAGTGACTAATCCCCCACAATTACTAGGGCTAAACCAGTACAAGAAAATCTAAATTAAAGCAAAGAAAATCTCATTTTCCTGTAGAGTCTCTCATTGCTCTGAGTGTTTTATAAGGAATCAAAAATTACTCATTTAACAAGTAAAAAAGCTCAAAGAATCCCGCTTCCTACTGCAGCAATTTTGGCGGCCATCACCATCAGCTTAGTAAAGACCAAAAGGAACAAGACAGACACCACACACCCTGACTGTATTCACAGCAGATGGGACTGGTGAAGATGGTAGGCAGGGCCTACCTTTCCCAATTACTAGGTGAGAATGGAGACAGAGCAGGACAGAGGTATTGCATGTTACCAGGTGCCTGTGCAAGAAGAGACTCGGGGGTGCAGGAATGAGAACAAAAGCACCACAGCATTTCTGAATGGTGTTAGGGAATAACTGAAAGTAGATTGGATGGGTCATTTCCTCCTACCATAAATTAATGGCATGTCTGCATAGCACACTACCAGATACCCTGGAAGTACCCTTAGCTGATCCTGCCTGATCTCCTCCCAAGAGAGAGGGCAGACATACCTGTGTGTCTTGCTGAAGCAGAAACAGCCCTGGCTGTCATTCGCACCACATCGCAACTTTGGCATAAGGAGATGGGCAAGGTCACAATATTGCAGTTGCAGCTTCATGCTAATTGTCCATTCTCCTCAGGATTGCAGCAAAACCTCTTTTTGCATTCCATACTTGTAAGTGTCAGGGCAAGAAAACACTGCTGTTGAAGGTGCTCTCACTTTAAAGGTGTTCTCACTTTAAAACCCAAGTCACTGTCAAGGTGTCCATACCCAGTTATCTTGTGATGAAGAACAGGGCTAGCCCTGTGAAGATGACCACTCAGAAATACGAGAAACAGCAAGAATTTTGAGATGGGTCTTTTAAGAGCTATTTCTGAAACTCTACTTTCCACAGGCCAACTGAGGATGTGTAAAAATCTCTTTTCTCCGCTCTCAGCCCAGGGTGAGGGCAGAACACAGTAGTAGATGGGCCTAAATTCAGTAGCAACACACACTTCCCTTCCTGAACAATCCCTAAGAACAAATAAAGCTCTTTCCACTTTCACAGACCCGTTTACAAGCAAGAGACTTCTGATCTCTGGCATGTTTTAATTCACAGTGACACTGAACTCAGTAGCAGACAAACCTATAGACTTACTCAAGGCAGACGGCCTCTAGATGGTTGTTTGGGAACTTGTTTGTTTGCATGATGGTATGTTTTAAGGACAGAAGCTGATAATTTAACAGGTGATAAAGATAGAAAAATGAAGAAGATGAGGAAGATTAAAATTGTGAAATGAAACAAAATCTAATTAAATGAAATACAAATCAAACTTTCTACCTATTTTGTTACCACACCTGTCCTGCAGCTGGTAGCACTGAGCATCCACTACAGAAGGTAGGTTCAAAAATCACACTATGACTAGGAATGAGGGGTAACTACACAGTGCAGTATTTATATGCATACACAGTGAGATAGAGAGGGAGATGCTGAGGATGTCCCACTAAGAACAATCTTCAGTGTTAAGGGACTGTCCAGAGGAGAGACTGTTGCCACATTTTTCCAAGACCCCAGCCTCCTCCAGTTTTCACAGGACCTCATACAGCAAACAAAATGGATCCCATACCAAGATACTGTGATCCCTATTCCTTTGAAGGCAGGTGTTTCTGAGTTATAACAAAACCCCTTGCCCACCTTTGCTGTAGAGGCAACCTATAAAAACGTCTTCTTGTAAGTGTTGCATATTTCCTAAATGTTATTGATATCACACTTTCCACAAAAATATGTTACCAGAAAGTGCTTTTCTATGGAGAAGCTAGAAAATCAGAGATGAGAACGAACCTGTGGGGATCATCAGGGTCACAGTTTGGTAGGAAGTTAGTAACAGCTTCTGCCACTTCTTCATTTAACAGCACATCCCAGAGTCCATCAGTAGCTAGAATCAGAACATCATCTGGCCCATGCTCATACTGCAGGAGGTCATAGACTCGCACCTAAAAGAAAAAAAACCCAAGAGATATTCAGGAAGGAGGAGATTGTCAGACATGTTTGTGAAACATTGCTGAGTTTGGCTGTGAGTTTAGCAGGGTTGGCCAGGGCACTGAAATACCTCCCATGGCACTGCTGGAGTCTGTCTCCAATTTAGCTCTCCAGAGCAACCCTTCCTGCTGCAGCTCAGCATGGCTCAGGTGCTAACCCCAGCCGAAGTGGATGCAAGCATTCTGAAGCCAGGCTCTAAAGCACTGTGCTGCCTGATGCCAAAAGCACTTGAAGCCTCCCCCAGCCGGCAGCCTGGCTTCTGTGCATGAGGCTTCTCCCCATCATTGGCAGGACTAGTCATATGGAAGCTGAATAATTTATTTGATGAATTTTTGATATTTTCTAATAAAATATTCACAAATAATTGTTTTCACGATTTGTCCAGATCCATTTGAGTCCGCCAGATTGCATGTTAGGAAATTCCTGTGTGACAGCCAGCATTGCATTCACTTTTCTAAACCTAAGGCAGCTGCTGCACTCAAGAGTTTGCCTGAGCAAGTAAGTGGTTCCACGAAATGCAGAAAAACTACTCAGTCACATGTATCTGTAAGAATTTCAGCAGCTGCAGACAGATCCAAGCTCTGCACAAAAAGGAAGCTTATTAGCACTATTGAAATACCCACTGACTTTAACTCGTCTGTCTGCAGCCCCAGTCAGGCTGACCACTGCTGGCACCTCTTAACACCCCACCTTTAGAACAACTTCCACTGTCCTCTTCCCAGAGAGGCTGAGTGGTGGAGGCAGTCAAGGTGGGGTTTGCTGTGAGGCCATCAGCTGAGCCAGAATACAAGCTAAGGCCATAGAAAGTGTTCCAAACATGCCTTTAGCTTGGTGTAACTCCCCTTTCCAGCACAAGCTGTACTCCAGCTGACAAACTGCCTGCTATCCCCAGGTTGTGATGGGGAGCCATTATGAAGTACCCACAGAGCACTTAATTGCCACAGTAACAGCCACAGTTTGAAAGAACCTTAACAACCATGACAAGGCAGGGAAAGGAGGAAAGGATCACAGATACTGAAATTCAGCAACAGTGCACCTCGTCATGTACCCTGCTCCAGTCTCGGACTCCACTAACAGCAGCTAGCCAGGACAAGCACTTGGTATAACAAGAAATACAAGCTGTTTTATTCTCCCTCATGGTGCACTCTCCTATTAGAAGCCATGGAGCAGGCAATGCACATAAAATGCCTGGACTTTTTAATGTAATTATGCTTTTATGGGACTTCAACCAGTACCAGAGGAAAAAAAAAATTACAGAATCACCTAGACCAGACTGCTAATCCTTACCAGTTCACCTTTCACTCAAAAGCACAAGAAGGTCATTTGTAAAATGTAACCTTCACTTCATTATCTAAGGTAGCAGCTGAATAAGGACTTTGGAGAGGATTAAATTCAAGGCAAGATACTCTATTCATTAGAGCATATCTGCTTATTCAGACTTGAGTGGGAATATAGAAAAGATCCCTACATGCAGCACAACTCTCATCTCAAGCTCATTGCACGGAAATCAGTAGCTGTCATAGTCCCCGTCTCCCAGATTTTAGTTCAGCCTTAACAGCCCACAGTTGCAACTCAGGAATCACTGGGGTGTGGATGGTAAGTTGGCCAACACAACCATCAATATGCAGCACATGTTCCGGTCATATCTCTTGGGGACCAGCAAATACCAGCAAATACAGAAAGCATCAGAGTTAATGCTCAGGGATGCACTCAGCACCAAGCCCCTGGTAGGGCTAACCAAGCTTCAAACATCTGTGCTGGGAAAAGCACATCCCAACCCAGGCAAAGGACACATTACCCCACAGGAGCCTTTTCTGCAGCTTGGGGGAGGAGGAAGGTGGGAAAGCAAAACCATGCATCACTGATTGGAATCCTCCTGAAATGAACGATTTTGTCTGACTGAGGAGTGGCACTGGGACAGATGAGAAGCTTTTCAAAGCTACCTGTGGCCAGTCCATGGGTCAAAAGGCATGAGTAACACCAAGAAGAGATCACTTTACCAAGAACATGTTTCGTTTTAGCAGAAAAGGAAAAAAAAAAATGCAATCACTCATTTATTGTATAATCTGTGAGGAAGGGTACTTCCTAAAAGGACAAGCTTTATGAACTGGGCACCTCCAGCAGAAAGGCATATGCTGAGAAGAAACTAGATGTCAGAAAAGGTGCAGAGGACAGTGAGGATTCTTCCATACAAGACCAGTTGGATATACAACAAAACATTCACTGAAATGCAGCTTTGTCTGCTTTCCAGTTACCTTAAGTCCTTTCTTTGAGTCTTTCCTTGGATTTCTTAAATAAAGCTGTAGGTGCCCCTAATATGTTGCTGACAAAAATGAGCTAAGAGTTGTCCAGTCTATTGCAGGGTCAGGTTATGTTCACAGACCGCCTTGTCCAGGTGCAGAAAGTAACAGCTCATAACTCTTCATTTTTCTGCCTGTAGCTTTGTTCTAGTTCTTACTTGGGTCAATGAGGGTCTCTTGCAGTAGCATGCTGTGCCCCTGCACTGGACAGGGAGCAGTATGACAGCAGAGCTCCTGGAGGCACACGGGTTGGGCAGCACCACCAAGGCATGTGGAATGGAAGTTTAGCCCAGCAGGGCCCACTGAACACCCACTCCACACACATCCCACGCTGAGCAGACCTACAGCACACTCCACACTGCACAGAAAAGGTGACAGTACGATATACCACAGTTTTGAAATATGAGGAGACATCCACGGTATTACCTAAGTGCCTGCAACCCTTCTATCCTACAGATAGGATAATACTAGTTAACCTGACTAGTACTATACAGATCTGCTGACAGGTAACTGTGGATACACACCACTAGAGCCCATAGTCACACACATCTTTCTGAACATGCATTATGCAGTTTGTCAGATAACATCTTTCTTCAATCCAGGTATTTGTCTCTCATGTTACATATTACCTACATGCAGCCAAGAGAATTGAGAAAACCGCTCTGGGCAAGCAACGAACAAACCAGTGGGCTGTTTTGTTTATTTACATTTCAAATTGATCTACCCATCAGACAAACTCTGCCTTTGGCTGCTGCAAAGGACCACAGCAGCCCTCCAAAGGCGCTGTGCCTTGTTTGCCAGGATTGTTTTTAAGAAGCAGCAAACGTGAGTCCCTGCAGCTGGAAAACTGCTCACAACAGAGTGCCATGCGACTCTGCAGCCACCTGAGGTGCTCCTCAGCAGCTGTCCCCAGGGGAATTCCAGCTAAACAACAGCCTGCATTCACTTGCCTGCACTATTGATCAACCCAGCTACTTCAATAAATTAAACCCTTTCTTAATTGTATCGTCCCTTTTATGCGCAGTGTTATCCAGTGCAGCTCTGCTGGCAAATGATGAGATCTTTCAATACCACCCTCCAAGTAATTTATATGTAAATAATAAAAAGTAGGTCCCGACACTGTTCCCTGCAGCATTCACCAATTAATCTCCTTTTAGCTTTTTACTGCCACCCTTTCTTTCCTGCCCGTTAGCCAATTTCCAGTAGACTGTGCCAACTTTCCACTTAGTCTGTAGCTTCATATCTTTTATATTAATAACTTGTGATGCAGAACAGTTTCTCAAATGTTTTCTGAGAAACCAAAGTGCTCATGCAAGGGCATCAACTGCATTTATTATTACCTTTTTAATTCTCTTGTAGACATAACCTCAAGGACCTGAAGCCACTAGAGTGTGATGTTTGCACCCTGAAGCCATCTTGACTCTCTTTGATCATGCTGTACTTCTCTATGTATCATGCCATCAAAAGGAACAAGTAAGGCAGATTCCTGAGGATTTCTCCAGAAGGCAGATATGAATCTAAAATGGTCTCCTTGGACATATTTGAGGAGTTATAAGACAGATTTTACTAACACAATGGAACAAGAAAAATTCTTCTTCATTACCTTCTTACCATTTGCTGTGGTGTCTGGCTTATGGTTCATTGCTGGCAAGGGCCAAATGCTGCCATCATAGCCACATCTTTCCCCAACAAATAGCTGAGCTGCCATTAAAAAAAATTTAGGATGAAATTCTGCTTTTCATCTGCAACAAGGTGGCTCTTACTAAGCTTTGAAAAGCAGAATTTCCTGCTGAAAGCTTTCAAATTAACTGTTCCATTATGAAAAATAAATATTTAATTCCATGCCAGAGAGCCTCCGCCATGGCTTGCCTGCTTTGTGCTACTCCAGTTCATTATAAGAGGTTCAAATCTCTAGAGCTCACCAACCTGCAAAAGTCCTCCAAATCTGGTCTCACAACAGCTGAGCCACTGAATACTGATTACATTTGTCAGTCTTGGCTGCATGGCTTCTCCTCCAATAGCCTGGCACTCTATCAAAGTATCATTTCACACCACCCTCAAATTACTATTATGTGCCTATTTCAGGATATAGTCACAGGGATGTTTACCTTTCCTTGAGCTACATTTTGGTGGATATGGCATACCAGAGATTTCTCATGCTGGAAGTAAAATATTCTGACAACTCATGACACTGTCCCTTACTTGAGAAAGAACATTGTAATTATGGCACAGAAACAGAAGCCAGAGGACTTGGATCCTCCCTCTGTCACGACTCACTGTGCGCCTTAATTTCCTGTGCCTCCCCTTCTCCAGGTCTGGAAATCACACACTGTGCTTCCCTACCTCTATATAAACATTTCAAAATCCAATGCTGCACAGGGGCCAAATACAACTGCTGCTTGATGCCACTGCCTTTGCTTCCAAGTGCCAAGCTTCCCAGATGGCAGCATAACAATGTTGTTGCTTAATGCCGGTTTCTGTGCAAGGTGCGCTGTCCGTGTTTGGACAGAACAAATCAGGGAAAAACATGACGAGTTAAAGCACTGCGGCTCTTTCTGGGAAGAGAAGGAAGAGATGATTAAGAGAAGGATGTGCAATGGAAAGCAAACTGGAGCATATACTACTTCCTAATAATACTCAGGGGTTTTTTTTTGCCAGTATCTCTAAATTAAGGTGGCTGGTGCTCTGTCTTTCCTCCTCCTGCCCTCATACATTTCTGCTGAATTTGGCTGTGAAGAGGATGTGGAAACAAAGCCAATTTTGCTTCCCTTTTGCAAAGCAGTTAAGAGATCCTGAAACGTGGCTAGCATACGAACTGGATGTCATATTCCAGATATTGAACACGTACGGGCACATTCCACACAAATCAGAAAAGCCCATGAGAAGCTTTGGTTTATACACACACACAAATACTGCAGCAGCAATTGGCAGAGATGATAGTGCTGAGATGCTGTGCTGCAGCCATTACGCACCCCAGAAACACTGGGTCTCAGCATGCCAGAAAGAAAAATAAATTGGTAGAATTGCATCATTTTTTTGGCATTAAACAAATCCATCACAGTGATGAGGGCAGAGCTCCTGCCTGCCTAGCTGAGGAGAACAGGAGCAGGTCTCAAGTGAGGGACACCACACATACAAAGGGGGAGAGGGAAAGAGCACAATTGATAGCAAGGAAAGATTAAGAAGGGGCTGTCTGTAGATCTCCGTCTTTTCTTCAGGGCTAGAATCTCTCAGCACTTTTAACATTTTTATTTTAATAACTGGATTTTTAATATATAATTTATATATAATACATATCAATATATATAAATTTTGTATCTCTGTTTATAGGCACAGAGGCAAGAGGGGACCACAATGCCACTCTGTGGAGTAACCCAGATTGCCTTTAGTTGTGGGGTGGATTGTGGTGGTGCATCCTTCCTCCCGGCCTCTCCTCAGGCCACACTATGATCTCTCAAATGCTGTCAGGTCTTGGCCTTGATGAACAGCACCTGGGCTGAACTCCTCTTGAGCTTATCAGGAACATTGTCTGCTCCCAGGCACTTGTGCTGTCTAACAAGCTCCTGGTTTTTTTCGAACAGCCTTGGAAACATATTTTTCTTACCTGAATAACAACCCAAATGGAACAACATTACAACAAAGCTATCAAACTTTCAGAGAAAGTTACCAACCCAAATTGCAGCCGAAATGGAAAATTACTATGACTAAATCCAACTTTCTTGCAACCCTATAAACAGTGGTTCCAAGTGAGACCCTTTGAGCTCCCCTAGACCACAGCAGGCTGTGAACAGCAACTTCCCTGTGAGCGGGGTCTCTCAGAGGCAATGAACTCTCAGATTTGCTGTCCTTGGAGGATCATAACTGAACACTGACAGCAGATCCCGGTCTGACACCCCCACTCCTCAAGGCTCAACCCTTCACGCCTGGAGAAGACACAAATGCATCCAACATGAACACTCCACTGAATTTGAGGGGAATTATTCACAGCATATACCTTGAACATACTCTGTTACGTCTGTGTACCTACGAGTGTGAATATGCTATAGCAAAGGTGCTAGGAATGTTGCTCTCTTAGACTCTTAAGTATGTTAAATTCATAAGTAAGTTAAGCCTGTAAGTCAGTTACTGTTGTTCTTATAGTAAATCCTATAGAATCTTTTGTTAAATTGTTTAAATTTAGCTATTGGTTAAGTGTTGTTAAAACCTTTAGGCCTAAACTGTTGGTTAAGTTCAGGGATAAGTTTGGCAAGGGGGTCTACTCTGAACCTTGTGACTCAACAAGAAGGTCTCTCTTATTCCTTTTTATCCTTATCCTTTCCCTTGTCCTTATCCCTTATTCTTAACCTTTTTTTGTCCCCAGCCCCACATAGATAATTTTTGATTGGCTTTAGTTTTAGATTGATTGATTTTAGATTTCAGTCCAATTTTTCTCTGTGTGCTTCAACCATCTAGTAAGCAGTAGAGTAAACCCTGCCAACAAACTTTGTCATGCTTTCCTTTTAATATAAACCTGCTTTTGCTAATACCTTTGCTGGTGATTCTTCGAGGAATCTGAAACACTCATTCATGATAAACTGGCTTTAGAAATGTTCTAAGCAAGGTTGATTTAATAATTTGGTTCCTTTATAGCAGTATGATATTATTTGTGTGTTTTCATTCTCTCATACTGCTATAGCAAGTGATAAATTCAAGGTCAATTACTGGGTAAGGTTAAAACTTTGGCAATCCGGTTGACAATGGACAGTTTTCAGCATTTGGGCCATGGAAGCAAAGCTGCCTCTTTCTGTGCTGTCATCAGATGGTTTGCCCTTGCTTAATATTTTATGAAAAATATGTGACATCTGTTCCTTGACGTAGGAACAGGAATGTAGTTACAGAGGGAGGAAAAAAAGCAATGCTTGCATGTTCCTTGTTAACAAATACATTCAAATCCCTTTGGAAGGCTTGATATCCTTCACTGCAAGGTCTCCAGTGGTCACAAACTGGATGAAATTGCTTGTGATGAGGCAATTCAAAATGAAGGAGGGATTTAAAACTACCTCTAGCCCAAATATCACATAATCTTCTCATGACACCATCATTTGGGAATGCACACTGTCATTACTTGGTGTTTACACAAAACTATCATAAAGAATTAAGAACTGAAGGTTAAGGGACAGACAGATGGAAGCACAGAGTACCCTTCCTATGGCTCTTGGCATTTTCCTGCTTAAGAGTTGTTCTGGTATCTTCTGTGTAATGCAGGATACTACACTGTCGTGGAAGACATCCCTGCTGCAGCACACAGATTTACATCTTCTGTGAAGGCAGCACGATCTAGGCCTTGATGGGAGCTGGAACACTTGAAGGTGGGAGGAGAGATGGACATCTGTCACACTGAATGGCAAGACTATGGGATAACCACAGAACAGGGAGGGAGAAGGCATCAGTGCTCTGCAGGGATGTAGAGCAGTCAGAGCTAGGGCACACAGCTGGGGAACTTCATATGCTCCTACTATGTGAATGTTACTATCCACAGAATCTTACCTGGACTGGACCACAATCAGAATGGATGATTTGAGAAGAACAAATAAGCACACTAAGTAAATTTATTTCCCTCTCACAAATCAGATAGTTGAACCTTGTCTGTTTTACCTCAGGAGATGAGGACAGGAAAGGTTTGATGTATATATTGGAGTCGTGCACTTTCAGGTCATGGTCTCCCAGTCCTCGGGTCACTCCAATTGTTGCCATAACCCGAGCCTGGAAATAAAGAACAGCAATGGGATCAAATCTCGTTACACGGACTGTGTCAATAGAGAATGAGATAACATTCCTATTCTGTAACTGCTACAGTTAGGGATGAATTCCCTTTTCTGTCCCAGAAACTCTAGATTTAGCATAGCTAATCAACACCAAAGCTCTTCACACTCATGTCATCTCTGTTTTTCTCCTTATTCCAAGCTTTGTTTTCATCCACATCCCACTCTGTCACCATCTCTAAGGTACTGGGACTATGGAAACCTAACCCAGTTACCTCACTGTTCACACCAGTCTATGAGAGCATTCCTTCAGCAAATGATACTGTTATTATAGGTTTTATAAAGAGGAAAAGGAGCTTAATTACTCACATAAGAATTTGTGGCATCTTCCTAATGACATATTGTTGTATATTCCATTCACCAGGGGAAAGCGCCAAAGGCAGCCTTAAAATGCTGAACACACAGATGACAGCAAGCACTGACCACAGCGCTCTCTTCTAGGGTGTCAGTCTATAGCAGGACTGCATTTCCCTCAGGTCTACCACTTCCTTCCCCTAGCACCTTCCTCTCTGACATCAGTGGTCTCCCAAGAGGTGCTGGGCTCTCCTTCATTAAAGCTTCTCCGAAGACTGACCAGGCATTCAGCCTCCCAGGGAACCCTGCTCTCTGTGCTCTGCAGACCACTTTCCCCAAACTCGAGCTTAGTCACAGCAGCTTCTGAGCAAGGGAGCTCAGCATCAATAACAGCGAGCAACTGACTCAGAATCATTTTGCCTCAGTAACTCCTGGCTCCATAGGGCCATAAGAAAGTAAATTAAAAAGATGTGCATGAAACATTTTGCAAATAATTATAAACCTAACCAAATTCAGAGATAAGCTGCAGGTCTGAACCTTCAAAACATGGACTAATTTTGAAGAGTATATTTTTTTGCATTGAGATAAGAACCTAATGCAGCAGCAGGGGAGCACTATTTAGAAACACAGCAAGCATACCAATATCAGCAAACTGACATCACTGCGTCCTTATATTGATCCTATTGCTGCATCCAGCTAAGCTTGCTGGGACCAGCACTAATGATCTCACTGTTCTTAATCACAGAGCTGAAAACAGAGTATACCAAACAGAACAGAGTTTCTCTCTTTCAACGACCAGCCTTCACACATCAGAAAAATTCAGTGCACACTAGCTGAAGATAAGGTTAAGGAGTGTTATACTTTATAAATCCTGCCCTGATCCCTCTAAATTAGAGTTTTACATCTCAGAGCACTGGTAAATATCTTCCTGCTTTGTTGTAGTTATATTTTACAATCAAACAGGAACATTTAAAGTCAATTACTTTAGAGAATCTCATTGTAGCCTATTCACAATGAAAGAAAAACAAAAGCTAACTGAACAACAAATGACTATGTTTGCTGTAAAATGTTTTTTAGTATGTTGAGCTCGCCCCACCACCCCCCAGACATGAGACTGATTTATGACAGAACCAAGATATTCTTTCAAGCTGTCAAAACGATAAAATAAAGAGATACTGAGTGGAAAACACTGCACTGCCACAGGCTAAACTGAGTGGTAAACAGCACAGAATTCCTTCTTCCTTTGGTCTGAGAAAAGCAAATATACCCACCTTCTTGCCTTCTCCATATATAAGGGGAAACTTCAAGTCATCTTCCTCAATGGTTTTGTATGCCCTGTGGGGGGAGGACAAACAACATTTATAAAGCTTGCACTCAATTAGTGACCCAGTGCCCTGAAACAAGCAGCTGTGATTTCAAAAAGGAAAAAACCCCCCCCACATTATTTTTCCTAGGGACTCTGTCTTTGAACCAAGATGCAAATTTCTTTTTCTGCAGGAAGGTTTTCTGTAAATAATTATCCATTTCACTAAAAGGAAAAGTGAAGATAGGGAAATACCTAACATGCCAGGCTTCTCCTATTGATTGCAAACAAAGAGGTGAACTGGAATAACATCCTAATTAGGTAAGATATTGTTGGATATGGTATCAGCTTTGGGGTGTCATAAAACACCCGAAATCCAACCAAATAAAAAAATCCGAACAAAACAACCCTAAACCCATCAAGAAACTAACCAATGCTGAGATTCACAGTGTTAATGTGAAACGTGAGCAACGACAGGACTAAACACACAGTGTGAAATAGCTTTCTGATCCTGTTCTCACCCTCCAGGACCGCAGAAACCAAGACAAGCTTCTCGTGCTGAAGTCTTAGGATATTTAGTGCTCATTTGACCTTGACTACAACAGTCAAAGTTGTCAGAGGTTTCACATTTCACAGTAGCTTTCCCATGGACAAGAGACAAGAAAAGTAAATGTTCATGCTCTGATTCTGTTTACTGCATGCCTGCGTACTCTACCTTTTACACATCCAGCTGTTGACACTGATGAGGTGAGAAGGTTAGCAATTTTGCCAGTGAGAAATAATAAAAAACAAACAAAACAATGAAAGACGACAGTCATTCTCATAAGCTGTAAATTCCTGTGGTTTGTATAACAAACACTCGAGCTCAGGTGCTAAGGTACCTTTTTGGCTAAGGTACATTGCCCCAAAGGGGCATGCTTCCTTTCATACCACAAAATTTTCCCTCCTCAGCCTTTCCATGCATGTTGTGCTTCCCTCCTGGCCCATCCTTGCCCAAAGCCCTCAGGGTGATACCAAAATCACGCCGAGCGCACAAACAGGAGGGCGAAGGAAGGTGCCTGACAGGTCCTCTGCCAGCCACTGCCAATCCCTGCTGTGTAGCCCTCCAGCTCTCCGGGATGGCTGCATGAGCTCCAGGGAGTCACATGGGATCACACTTAAGCAATGTTAAGGCTGTGACATAAACCAGCAGGAAATTAAAAATTAAAGGTGAAATCGTGTATCATAATCAAACTGTCCCGTTTCCTGAAAATATGGTACAGACCTGGGATCAATAAATGGTGCTGTACATGCTGCATCACCCAGGCAAGCCTCAGACTTACTGAGAGTTACATCAACATTTAAGTCCCACATCTACATTTCCCACTAATCACAGGAAAGGATCATATTAGGGTTTTGGGAGTGAGGGAAGGGCCATGACAAAAGAGAAAAGCAATCAAAATGCATAGAAGAAACAGCAGTGGAGGACTCCCTTCCCATACTACAAAACATTACTATGTATGAAATCCCAAAATGAAACTAAGTGAGGCTTGAAAAATACAGTGGGTCCTTCATGTAGTCAAGAATATCTTAGAATATATGACCATAATATTTGGCCATCTCTCTAAGAGACAGTACAGTGAAGGCATTCAAATGGCATTCTGTACTGGGGAGGGCAAATAAATTATATCTTAAACCAAACAAGAAGGCACAAATTACTACAAGTAGCCAACATGATAATACTTTCCTGATGTTTAAATCCTGGAATAGCATTTAGCTGGGAAGGAGGAGTCAGTCACAGACTTTGCTCGTTCCTTCCTTTATTTCCAATAGGGAATAGCTAACATCTTTGCCTCACTCACTAGCTTGGATATCCTGGTTTGAAAGTAGAGCAAATATTTTACCATCTCTGTCAACTCATGAACATGTTTCGAAGCTTCCAACTGGACCTACAGTGCTGGTAGCCCTGGGAAAACATCCTTGAGGAGTCTGAACTATGCCTTGCTTAGAGCCAGTTGTGCTCTGACACCAAGAAAATGGTATCAGCTGAGTCCATTGTGGGCATCCGTCAAATGACTAATCAAGCCACAAGCCTGACAAGACAACCATTCCTAGTGGGTGTTCAAATTGTTGTACATATTTGTTAAAATAGCAAACAAAACTGAGTTAACTACTTGCAGCCCCCTTTTAAAAGGAAAAACCAAACCCATTCTTTACACACAGCCTGCATTATCTGCAAGGATATCTGCAATGGAACCATTACAAGAAGCATTGTTCCTCAGGCCTTCAACTGTGACACCATGCTGTATGGCCATTGGGGGAGGCCATGTTCCAAGGGTTGCAGCTACCTTGTTCCATCAGCAATTAGGGAGAGCAACTGGCTAGCCTGTGACCTCCTGAAGCTATGTAACTCAGTGAGGGAGGCTCAGAGAGCTACAGTGCTTTATTTTGTGGTTTCTCACAGCCTGTCACCTCTTCGGCTCAGAACTTGGGTGTCAAACTCATTTCAAATATGCTTTGGCTGTTGATGTTGCTATTGCCTGAGAAGTTATCAGCTGTTTTTCTATTAGAAAACAATGCTCCGAACTGCAACCACAGCAGTGGAGGTAGCACAGATGCATTGAAAAGCAACCCAAGACACTCTAGGAAAGTACCTATGTCCTGCATTATTAGAGAAACAGAATTAATAATATACAAGTGTAAGGTTTGCTGCAAGAGGAGGATGAAGGACAGCTTCTCAGCTAACAACTCAGCAACTGCGCTGGGAAGTCAGACAGAAGATATGAAGTTCATTTTAATTTATGCCCTGTGAAACCTGCTGTATTTTGTATGTAGGTTTATTTCACACATGCTACAGCCTTCTGGACTATTTCTCTTGATTTTATGTAATAAAGTTGCATTTATACTTTCACATCCTGTGTATAGATATAATACAGCAGTAGGTATATCAAACACAGACATACAGAGAACCTGAGGGGGTGGTTTGGCTCTTTTAGTGCCAGCATGGCCTTATTCAGCCCAGCTCACTGTTTTAACAATAGTGTTGCAACCCTCCCCTCTCCCTGTCTTCCTCATCCACATCCCAGGAGGTTTTGGTGGCCACCAGGGCATGACAAGAAAGGTTATAAAGACAAGGCAGTGCTATTGCTTCCTGCTCTGAATGAGCCTAAAGCTTGTTAAGTGCTTCTGCCACGTAAGCCTCTATTTTTCCAAATGGAAAAACAGGGGGAGCAGGGGGGAGCAGAAAAGGCAAGCTCATGCCCAGCTAGATCTAGCTGCATTTTTTTTCAGTTAACTTAGTTTCTTCTTTTCATTTCAAAAGAATTATGAAATGCTACTGCTGTCCAAAATTACTGAACTAGGCCTTGACATATGTACCACCCACAAAGTTACATTTGGACTCAGGATCAACATTTTGGAAAACTGGGCCAAATCACACCAGGAGCCAAAAGAGATGTCAGAACAAAAGAACTAGGACTGACATGATGTTACTCATATGCTAACTGGAATCTGATCTAAATGCATGGTGAAAAAATAACCAGGAGCTACTAAATGCACAACATAATCTACAGAAGAAGTTTCTTACAGCACTGAGGTCATTAGCAGTGCTTTAGCACTCTTTAAATAAAAGATTATCAAAGTTACCTGCATATGGGTGGGTCAGAACGCGAAAAATCAGTCAGCTCCCATATGCAAATTTCAGAGCCAAAATCCTAGATAATGTCTCACATGTGTTATGAGTTCTCCTGGCATACAATTTGTTCTTAAAATTTGCCTTCTGAAAGCACATACAAATTCACATAAGAGTAGAAATTGTTGAGGACCAAAACCAAAATCCATATTCCATTTTCTTTCATGGCAAACTGTGTAAGGTTACTGGTCATGAAAAGTATTGCACTGGCATCCCCAGGCACAACAGATGGTGTTGAAAATACAATCTACCCTGACCTGGAAGGTTCAATTCTGTGCACGACAGGGGAATCCAGACTCTGTGCTCTGCTTTTCCATGGCACTTGGCTTTAGAAAGTTTGTCTGTCTTTCACATCTCTGCCAGTGACACCTGATAGGAAACTGAGAATTAAACCTAAGGAAGAGCAGAGAAAATCATTATCAAAGGGCATTACCTTGAAGCATAGAATAAACCTACTTGTGGCAAGCAACCAAGAGAAAGTACTATTGCTTCACAGAAGTCCTAGTTCATACTGAGTACAAGGGTAAAGGCATCTATGAGACAGGTTTGTAGATTCTGTGTATTTCTAGCACTGCTTTGCTACCACTCTAAAAAGAACCCCAAACCTAGGGCCATCCCCATACACCCTCCACCTGCCTCTACTTTCCCCACAAAACTTGACAGAAAGTCTTTCTTTTTTTTCCCCCTCCCACACAAGTAATCAGTGGAATGGAGCTTACCCTTTGGGTAACAGAGCTTAAATCACCAGTCCAAAAGGAACTGTTCATCTCTACTGTCTATCAAACTAGAGGCATCTAACCAGTGTAAGTACATTCTTACTATCAAGAAGGAAAGATGTGTAGTGCAGGTTAGGCACAGAGCCACTGAAAATTATACTATTTATGTCTCAACTCAGCCATAATCTTAAAAAATGTCCTTACACTTGTGCTTCTGCAGTCAGGATCTCTAAATCCAGACAGCACTGTCTGATACTAAGTACCCTCTAGACAGGTTAGCTCTAATGTTCAGTGTCTCAGTATCTTTCCTCTATTGCTCATCTGACACATAGTTTATTGAAACAAAATTACAGTAAACAAAGATAATGAAAATACACAAACTATAACAGTGTTTGTTAAGAGAAAAGATGATGGCAAAGCCAAATCAACTAAAGACCAATGCACAAGCACATGTGCACAAAATCGTTTTTAGGGGAAGATCTACCCTAAACTAAGACACTCTCATAGGCCTTCTTTCAAGTGAAGAGGAAAACATGTAAGTTTTAAAACACTCAGTATTCCCAGAAAATTCAGAAAAACCTTCTTATGAACCTGAAAGTGTATAATGCTTCATTTTGCAAATCCCAGTTCCATCTACCAATCTACAAATTAAAAAAATATAAAGTATCCCAGCATGACTTGTAACATATATGATCTCTGTCTTGGTCAAATCAGACTAGCACATGTGCCCTGGACCTCCAGAGAGCCTCCACTGCTGTGTACAGTCTTAAGATGGAGTCCGGACTTCGGAGAGCACCAGCACCACATATTCCTGTGGAAGTAATTCCTAAGCAAAACAAACTACCCATCTTGGCCAGCCCAGTTTAAAGACTCAAGCACTAGAATCTTCTCACTTCCTGGAATGTGGTTGACTTTTTAGTCCATTCATGTCTAATGGAGCATTAAAAGAAAGTGGTAGAAGAAAAGTCAGGGACAGGGTTGTCACGCATCCCAAGCATTTAGAGAGGTCCTTGCCCCTAAAAAGACAAATCAGGAAAAAAATTAACTGAAGGTATTTAAAAGCAATCTGCCTTACTGCTTTTGTGCTCAGGAGGCTGGGAGGGACAGAGCAAGAGTATTGCAAGTGCTTTAATTCACTGTTTGTGATTTGTTGAGCTTTCACTACTGAGTGACAGAACCTGTGTGCAGATACTACAGCTGCACATCAAGCAGGTCCACCTTCTGCAACAGCCTCAGCTGGCTGAGTCTTTTTCTCCCCCAGTGAACTTGCTGCCTTGAGCACTTCTTAAAATTTACTTCATTTCTTCTACTCTCAAAAGACAAACAGGAAGGTTTGTCAGCAATTTACTCTGGAAATAGAGGGGTAAGGGAAGTGGGCTGTTAACACTCTATGGGCTGAGTGCACTGGAGTGCACTGTGATGGACAGAATTTCGTATTTTGCCATATTTCTTGTTAAAAGGATGTTGTGAGGCAGATGGGTGAAAGGCTGCATGTTAAACTCAGTGCCTGCTTCACACTTGCTAGCTGGGATCCTCTGGAAGCAAAGGAGATTGATGTTAGCGAGGAATCATAAAGCAATTCTTCTGAGAAAGATCTCTTTAGTGTAGGATGAAGGAGACCATGAGACACAGCAAGCAGAGACCTCACCATCCCACAGCAGTGCTGAAAACTCCTCTAAGGGGCCTCCTCAGCCAGAATCAATCTTGGTAACAAGGGAAAGAGAACTTCTACGGACTCAGCTGAGGTTATGTCAAATTTGTGCAGACAGGGACACCAAAGAAAGCAAGAGGGTGGAGAGACTTCACCTTATCAGGAAGAAGGGTTGTTTTTGCCTGGGTTTCCAGACTGAAGATTTTCTCATTCCAATTTAGCTTCCTTCTGATAAAACAGACTGGGAGCCTTTTGTTTGCCCTTGCATATGCAGTACCTGATCCCATGCCAAGTCAAAGCCCAAGTGGAGATGGCACAGCCATGCAGGGACAGGTCTTGGATGCAGTGCTTCCAGGAGACGCTTTTGCAGAACATGACCCAGACCAACCTCATTCTTATCACTCTCACTTGGCCCAGAGAGGCCATTCACAAAGAGCTTTACACCCCAGACTTAAGCTTTCTCTTTTGTTGCAACAGTATTACTTTCCTGTTTCTGCTTTCTCCTGCCCCAAAGATACTGGCTCAGCTCCTGTGGCATGTGCACACTTGGAGGAAAGAGCCATTCATCATGTCAAGAGACGTGCTGTACGCAGCAGGTCAGCTCTCACCTCCTGCTGCTCCTGCAGCGAGGGCTGCAAATCTTGAAAAGATGCATAACATGCACATTGCAAACAGCCATTCATCATTGCAGAGCTGTGCCCCAGACACCCAGGCACAGCCCAGCAAGCTGCTCTAGTTGTGTGCACCAGCGAGGCACGTCCCCTCCTGCTCCTGGCCACCTTGCAGCAACAGACAAGAGCACAGACACAGAAAGCAAAGCCAGGGACTGCAGATGATGGTTTCTCCTGCAAAAATGATATCCTCTCTCTCCCCTCCAGAAAGGCCCAGTGCTGCAAAGGTGCCCCATAATCATTATTATGAAAATGTAAGTTGCTGGAAGGAAATTAATACCAGGCATGAGTGGGGAAAAGGTTGCTTTCTCGTGAAGTAATTATGAAATTAAAATTTGATCTCTCCCTGGCGATTGTACAAAGGATACAGCTGAGGTCTCGAACACAATACAGCCAGGATTTCAGCACAAGAAGCACAGAATGTTTCACTAGACAAAAAAAGCTCAATTAAAAAAAAAATACTAGGGGAAGGATGACTTTTTGTAAATTACATGATTTTGGCTAAAAGGTGCAATCAAGCAGGTTAGAGCACAGGGTATGCAGACTTCCAATTACTTTTTACATGTTGGAATCAAGCTGTTAGGAAATGCAGCTTATCTGAATAAGACTAATAATGCTAAGCTAATTAGACCCACAGGCATCAGCCAGCAGATAAATTCAGACCAAAAAGAGGGACACTGTCACTTTAAACACTGCCTTGGGATCAGTGGAAAAGCTAATGAGGAGTGTCAGTTGAGGCTGTTTTATTAGGTGGTTCTCCAGAGACTATAGCCTGAGGTTTCTGTAGCAGGGCTCCTGTGCTTGATTCAATAAATCAATTTATATTAAAGGAGGGCGCAGCACAGGCGCCAGCTCCATAAAGCATTTCTGTGGCATTTCTCAATCTGCTCAGGCACTCCTTGGGCAGGCCACCTGAATGTGCTGTCAAAGGACATCGAGCCCAGCAATAAAGAATAAGATAGCGGCTGCATTGGCAATATTTGTTCAAATCAGCTCACACATTACCAAGCAAAACATGTACATTGGATCTCACCGGGGTATTCTGGATCCCCAATAAGTGATTAATGAGAGCCTGGTTTTTGTGAGCTGGAGTCTGAACCACAGACGGCAAGGCGGGCTGCACAATGAAAGCAAAAGGCATCCATCCCAAACAAAATAAAATGGCTTGAAAAGTGAAGTTGCTTTTTAAATCAGATGCTTAGAGGCTGAAAGACATTCCCTGTTGGAAAGAAAAGGGCAAGCACAGAACAGGCTGGCAGCTTTCCAGGCAGTGGACAATATTGACTCTAGAATAAAATGGATTTTGCTTAGTGCTCGCCTCAGGGCACCAGCCTCCCTGCTTTGGAATAAATCATGTGGGTGGGTGACTCCCCAGCACGGGCTGACCCCTGGGGGCTGACCCCGTGTGCCACAGCACCCCCTCACCAGACACATGGGCACGGAGCTGGCAAAAGCTCCACTGCTGCTGCAAAGACAGCGTGCTCAGAGACAGTGTCCAATTCCCCTGCTTGCTGCTGCCTTGGGCTTCAGCCCATGGTGTGCGGTGGGCACTACACTGCCTCTGACCATTTCTGATGGGGTGCACCTCACCTCAGCTCTGCTGCTCAGCTCTGACTCTACTGGAGGGCAAAGGAAGCCACCTACAAATAGGTCCAAAAATGTACGTGTTATCTAGGTCTCTTTTTCCATGCTAAAATGAAGTAAAAAAGCTGAAGTTGTGATCTGGAAACAAGCCCTTAAAGAACTTCAATGCAAGCAGCAGAAAAGCTACTATTTTTGTTCCAAGGAGGAGCAACAAATTGATTTTGAAACCACCAAATTTGATGCCAATTGGTAGTGCCTTCTGGATGCCTTTGGTTAAGCACAGTACTGTATGGGTCCTCCAGTCCCACAGAAGGCTAGGAGGGGAACTCTGGAAGGAGCCACAGTGAAGGATACAGCCAGTCAGAAGTCCAGGTTTGGGAAGGTTCTAGGATATAGTCAAAGCAAAGTACTTCAAAATTGTTCATACTGGATTTACAAGTGAAGGAAATCTGACCAACTGTGTCTTAACTCTAAATAAAAGGCAGAGACAGAGAACACTAAGTCTGTGCAGTCCCTTAAAGGAGCAGCTAACACCAGGCCTGCTGTTTTCCCCCCTATATTTCCACTTCAGGCTACTCGCCCCCCTTTTTAGCACTGACCACCCTTTGCTTACATGGCCTCTGAGTCTTTCCTGATGTTTCTGTTGCCAGGACTTGTCAAAGCCATCATGACACCTCTCTCCAGTACAAGTTTAACCTCTGCAAGCCATGGGCTTGAAAACCCCAGCCCAGAGACCCGGCTGTGAAAGACTGTCAGTAACACAGATATCTGCCAGCAAATTATGGCTTGAGACAGCTTGGAGGCTTTTTCAGCAGGACACACTGCTCTTAAGATGCCTTGCCAGCATGCATTTTGCAATTGCTGTTCAACCACAACGCACATGGGACAAGGGTGCAGGGAGGGCAGCTCATGGTCAGCTCCCACTAAAGCAGGATTTATTTTAGGTATATTTAATTCAGAATTATTTCTCATTGCAATTGCTGCTGCACAGAAAGGAGAAAGGGTAGGAGAGCTGGAGTGAGAAGGGAAAGGCTGATCTCAAAGTTACAGGCAGCCTGGACTAGTGATGCAGTACACATTGCTGGATCAGTGGTTGTCCTAATGCTGTGGGGAAACTTGGCAGCTGTGCTACCACTGTGGGCTGCGGAGACAAAGACAGTGTGGAAACTTCACATGAAAAAAAAAGAAGAAAAAGCAGAAAGAAAAAATAAAGGGCCAAATACATTATAACAGACCCAAAGACAATAACCTTTTGTAATCCAAACAAGCTGGGCAAGCCAAGCCATTGTTGAGAATCTGAAAAGCTCTGGAGCAAAGGAGGAGGATAAAAATGAAGAAAAAAGTCATACAGCTTCTAATAGAAAACACAGAAAGTATCCTGAACTGTAAAATAAAACAGTTTGTTTTCCTCAGGAAACCTCAAAGCAAAGAGTGGTTTACATTCTCTACTAAAGGATTCAGCAATTAAATGTAAGAATGGCTGTTTCTTCCTATCATCACCTGCACTTCTCTACATATATGTGCCAATGTCAACGCACAGGGAGGTTAGTGACCAAAAAACGATTCAGACAATTGATCATCTGGATTGTATGTGATAAAACTTCAGCAGCATTTTAGTGTATCAAGCTCTGGCTGGCCAAAGCGCCATCTGACATTTTCTAGAAAAGGAATATATATGCTAATTTATTCTCTGCGACAGATAGTGTCCTTAGAAACAAATGCAAAACAGACATGTCCTCGGCCGCTGTGTCCTGATGCATCAGTTGAACCCAGGAATTAGAATGGGAAGAAAACAGAAGCAAAATCCTTGAAGTGGAAAACAATCACTAAGAAAATTCTGCCACCTCAAACCGTCACCTTTGAGGGCCCACCAAACTGGAAATCTAATGTCTTGTCCACAATCTCAATCATTAAAATTGACCCAGACTTTTAGATAAACAGAAATTAATTGCTTCTCCTCTGCCTAGGAGATCACTGCACAAAATTCAATAGATAACAAATACCTTGGGCAAAACCTTGTGAAAAGAAACGGATCCTTATTTAGAAGAGCTCTGTTTTAGACAAATGTATGGCAATAGAGCAATTTCCTCATCATTTCATTGTCCCGAGGCAACCAAACAAACAAAGAGGTAACTGATGGACTAGTTGTGCAATATGGAGGAACTAAAATATTCCAATTCTTTTATTAGGACAAAAATGTAGCCCCATTTTTCACTTCCAGCCCGAAGTCAAAAAGGAACAGCAGGGAGAGGTAGCCTCATCACAGTCTCCACATGCTCCTGCTTGGCACAGGCCACCTTTTTCTGGGACAATACTGTGATGAATTCAGACTTGAATTTTCAAGTCACAGTTCCAGCATTTATTCCAGAATAACTCCTTACAGCTAAGCATATTTGCACTAAACTGGCGACAATTTTTGCATTAACCATATTAGAATCTCTAACTGGATCAACATGTGTCCTGCACTTCAGGAAATTCAGAAAAAACAACCAGAAAATAACTCTCTTCTCCTCCCTGCTATATGCTAGAGCTAAGAGAGCTCACAAACCAGTACTGAAAAGCAACACATTGAATCAAATCTGCCAGTTTGACTTACCTAAGCTCTTCTACCTTACTCATTATTCTACATTTAGAATTTATGTTTCTCTTTCTAATGCCAAACAGTATTAACTATGTAATAACCATTTTGGATAAGGTAAAGTGCTATGCATAGATTCACAAATGAGGTAGAAACTAATATGCAGAATTATCTCTTTACTTAACTTTTAAACTTTCCAATGATGTATGAATCTCAACATTCTGCTGGTGATTTGGACTGGAAAAATTACTCTAGTAGGCAAAATTTCCACAGAGTTTTTTTACATTTCATTTGGAACCTCTAGTGTGCATAAACAGTTATTTTTCCCTCTTCATGCTTTACTTTGTATTTAGTAATACCAAATTTGATCTCCGTGATGCCCACCTGTGTTAATCACTTAATTCTTTGCAGAACCTCATGGTCATTCGTGCTTAATAGAAAAAGAGTTGTGGTGCCACCGGCCAATACTGCAACTTCAACCATTCTAACCTTGTTTCCTTTCCAGACCACTAACCAACTGGGGAAGCAGAAAACAACTTGCATGAACCTGAAGAAAACCCTCTTTGCCTTCCAACCGTGATGAGAGAAATCTGCCCTTATCCTCCTCTCAGGAAGTTCCTGGCCTATGATACTTCCGTAGCTCTCCCCCACATGTTTTTCCTCCCAATAAGCATGTCACATCTTGAAAAAGGGCTTTTGGAAGTCAACATGAAACTATTCTTTACTGGTGCCTCCAGAGACATCTGGGAGTTTAATAAGAAAAACCCCTCCTTTTGCAGAAACTGGGAGAGTGTCTCATGATCTTCCAAATGTTTTGCTGTCTAAGTCCTCAGTTGATCCAATGTTCTCATTCTGTTCCTATTCTTTTGCTCATGCCTGTAGCCTTTTTAAAATGTGAAGTCATCATTCTCAGGGTGCAACTGCATATTCTACTAGCAGCTGTTCAAGATGACAGACAATGGTAGTTATTCTCAGATTTACATGTTCTGCACAAACACTTCAGATGATATTAAACTTAGATCATTATTCTGCCATTAAAACATCATTATATTTATGGTCTATAAATCATGGAACAAATCAAAACTTATGTAGAACTGTAGTTGTATGTGAGCATCCAGGCTTCCAAACCTAAAACAAGCTTTGTTTTTTAACCCCCTCTATTTTTTCTCTTGAAAGGACATTTACTATAGATGCTAAACCACAAATGTCATGGAAATGAAGACCATGTGCATATACTGGGCTTTTGCCTTTACAGGTCAGGCACAGAACTCACAACAGCAAAGATTAGGGCTTCTCCAAGTGAGTGGGAGTCACTAAGAAGAAGCCTCTTGAACCAACACAAAGACAATGAAGACATTTAGCCAGAAACAAAAAAACTCACATCATTCTTTCTGTCTTCACTTCTTTAAGACCATGCTGTTCATTCAGGCCTTTTCATTTAAGCTGGTTATGACTTTTGTTTAGATAGGCTCATCTCTAAAACAATTCCTCAGGGGATATCCAAATCAAGGGGCAGCTGCACTGGAGTAGGGGTGGCAGCTTTTCCCTTCTACAAGCTTTCCGCAGCATGTGAAGGCATGATGGCACAATGTCTTGGTTTAAAAGACAAATGTCTGATCCACTGATCCAGAATTTATAAAAAGCTACTTCCAAGATAGGATGACCGTTTATGTTTCAGAAAGATCCCCTGGCACATCTTCCCCTGTATATGCTTGCTCTGCTTTGAGTGCTCACACGTTAAAATGAAACAAGATCCTGGCTCTGGAGGGAGGTCAACTTATTTAAAACATTATCTTCTAAAAGAAAGATACAACTGAAAGAAGGAAATGCCTTTTCTTTTAGTATGCAGGGGTACACCTCCACCTTTGATGCAGTTTACACTAATCAAAGACAGGTACAAAGCAGGCATTGGTTGGGGAGAAGGCTGACCCCATGCTGAGAAGGACACATTCTTACCAGCCAGTCATGTTGAAGTCACGGTAGAGCATCCTCTTTCCAACTTCCTTGCGCTGCACCCTCCGTGGAAACTCTAAATGTGTGAATTCATTTCCCAGCAAGTGGGGCTGCATGTAAGCCTGCGGGCAGAAATCAAACCACAGATACCACATAAAACAAGACATCATCTATTATTAATGAGATAGTATTACCATCCCTTCCTGGTCCCTTCCCACACAAATTCCACCCTGCCCTCTACCCTTTTTTTTAAATAAGAAAGATGACGTGCTCCAGTTCAGCAAACAATGCAAATACACCAGTTCTGACCCTGCCTGATATCCAGCAGTAGCCTTACAGGTAGCAGTCCTCTCGCCCTCAAAATCCTTCATTTCTTCTCCCTGCTCCTCAAGATATGGGATCTCTAAGCTGCACTTTATCTAGTGACCCTGAAGGAGTCCGCAGAGCTTTGTGAGAAACAGAACACACCCCCTTTTGTAAGTCAGCAACCTGAGAGAAAGGAATGATCAAATACAAAGCCATGGAGCAGAGACCTGGAGGGGTGAGTAGCAGTGAAGCTCAAGCTTTTTGACTCCCAGTTCAGTTATGCCAACAACAACACCCAACATTGCTACCACACTTTAATTGTCACTGCCTTGAGGAAAACGCATCCCAACACACATGATGCTTGCAAATAAACACAAGCTGCAGAGCAATTAATTTTCTTGTTTCTGAAAAACTACTTCCTTCATGTAAAATAGACTTTTGGAAAAGCAATAGCAGTTTTGTGTCACAACTGCAACTGATGTCTTTGATGGTTTTAATGTTCAACTGCTGCTCATGTCCTTTCCGGGACATTGCTCTGCAGATGCTGGGAGGCCACTTTGCCAGAGTCATGCCTGTGGCTCACATTCTCCAAAGCTGACCATAGTTGAGAGCACCACGAGGCTCTTTGTCCACCGTATAAATTTTAGATTTAATTTATACACAGATCACTTGACATGATAAGTTAATCCTAAACATACTCTATTTCTGCTTTCTGAGACAAATCTCTCTCCTTTTTCTTTAGTACTTGAATAAACATGCCTTTCTCCCTCTGCAAAGCTTCATTGTGAGCGAGTTCTTATGAAAGAGAGTCAAATTGGCTAGGGAACTGAAAAGAGTCACATTTCTTAACCTTTTTGCACATAACTCCTTTTCTTTATCCAGCCAGTTAAGGCAATAAAGTCTGTCTTATCTTCAGCAGTAGCTGCCATCAAGAGAGACAAAATGATCTGGGGTTTAGTTTGTGTATATGTCATAAATCTAATTCTCATCAAAGGTAAGCAGCAGGAAGCAGTGGAAGCCCTTATTGATCTACCTGGCATCTGTCATGCTGATAGTTTACAATAAAATATTTCCTGCATTTAAGAGTTGAGCCTGCTCCCACTCAATTTAATGGGAGCGCCATCAGGCTCAGGACATCACAATGCTAACTCTCCATCAGCTTCTCTCTGTTCCCATCAGCAGACATCCTTCCAGAAAACACCTGAAGCTTGGTTGAAACAGGACTGAGGAAGGTTGCTGAGTGTAGCCAACAAGATCAGATTCTGCTTTCGGGAGGTGACTGTCAAGCAAGCGTGATCTTGACATCGTGATCCCTTCCTGGAACAGGAACTCCATCAAATTCTCTCTGTGTACAGTCAAGGGAATTACATCTTTTCTTCCTGCAGTCTACAATCAGTAAGGTCCCCTTCTCCACCCAAATACTGTTTTCAAGGACCCTCTAATTGGATCCTTCTCCTCAGTAAAGAAGTGATTGAGAAGTACTAGTGACTATTGAGAGGTCCAGTAGTATTGGTTCACATGAGGTTTTTCATACATCCAAAACTCTGGAACTTCTTCATTTAAAAGTACATGTGAGTTTTTTATTTTATTAATTTTCACTCCAGTTGCAAAAAAGGTGGAAAATTCCTAATGATTTGATATATTGCAACATATGAACAATAATTGTTGTTTGTGTGACAACAAAGAATTTGACTTCTTTGGGTATTTTTTTAGTTCTTTCTAGTCTATAATATTGCAAAGAATGAAGTCTGCTTTAAAAGGGCAATTCAGTTCACTTTTAAAAATGCACAGACTATCTTGAGTAAAACATTACAAACCACTACTAGCTAAAGACTACTGTCACCTGACTACAAAACAAGGTTATATTTAAACAAAAAAAACCTTCACACCTGATATCAAAATGAAGTTATCTAGACTTCAGAATGTGAGATTATTTACTAGTCTGAATCAGAGGTCCAGAAAAACATTACAGGCTTTTAGTATTTTTTCACTTAAAAACAAGAATTTCCTTTACTGAAGAGGTAAAGCGAGCAGGAGAGACTGAATTCCATAAAGATTTACTCAGATGGAAAGTCTGAGGTCACAACTGAAATAAGATTAATAAGGCTGGCACAGTTACCAGTGGACTGCTAATCTTCAAATAAGATTTCTCTTCTGCAGCCAAGCCTCAATGCTTGATTTACAATCCAGGGATCTTAACTTGATTCTAAAATTTTTGGCGTCAGTGAAACAGAAGGAAAAGAGCAATTTGGAAGCTTCTGGTGCCTGTGATCTGATTTCTTAGGAGAAAAAATTATTTTTGTTGTGCTTTGCTTTATTTTTGTTGTGCTTTGCTTTATTCTTCAATTTTCCATATTTTTTACCATTTTTTAAAACAGTTATTTTTGTTGCTTCACTGGTTACTCTATAGAGACAAGAATGTTCTACCATAAAACTCAGCTGCAACTTCCAGTTGGGTTTGTTGAGAACTGTTCTCCGTTTACAAGGCAAGAACTCTTCTCCTCCACCTCAACAAAATCATGCTAGGCACCAGAAACAGAAAATAAATGAAAAACAACACTTTAAATATCTACAAATCTTTCTAACAGATATATAAGCAGACACCATGAAATCCCCTCAAGTAATCAAACGAGAAATAAAAATGGTAAGTGAACTGACTACCAGAATGTCACCTGTGATGACACAATGTATTTTCCATTTTTCAATTTGTTAAGTCTCGACTTGCAAGAATGTCAGATCAGAAACAACACTCAGAGAACCTGATATTTAATAAAATATATGAGTATCAAACACTTTCTATATTCTTACAAGGTATGGTCAGACAACACTGTTATTCTGTCCTACGGAACTGGAATATTTTTCATATTTTCTCTTTCAGAACCTATTACAGCTTTTTGGCATAAATCTGGCATAGATTCCATCATGTGTTTTTGGTACTCTGTCATTATGGTGTATTTTGTGGCTGGATATATTGCATTCAGAATTAATTGCTTAAAATGGAGCTCACTCAAGGAAATATTAGTCATGGTTCTTTAAAAAGGCCATTTACTTCCTGCTGTGTTTCCTGGTGATTAGAAAAGCAAACATGGAAATAAGATAAATCTAGACTTACACACTAGCATACCAGTTAATTAGGTGGCAGGAAACACTGCATGTATCTTATCTGTACCTCAGTAAGGTCTGCCAATGCTTTTTCCAGCTCCTTCAGTAGGCACTGCACTAGAGATTTCACTGCATTCTGTGTTTTTTTTCAGAATTGCTGTTTTCCCCTACACCAGCTGTATCTTACAACCTTATACTCTTATCATATTGTGCCCTTTTCTCTGACAGGATATGCTACTGTATGGGACTACTGCTCACAACAGCATGCACAGCCCAATGCACCCATGAGTTTTGCAAATGACTCAGCCATTATCATATGGACACATTGAAACCAAAGAGAGATTAAAACCAAATGACGTGGTGGTGGAGGGAAGGAGGAGAGTAGAAGCCAAATCCATCCCTTGATTGGTCATCTTGTGAAAGACCAGGACCCCTTCTACAGAACTGCACATCTCTTTTACCACAGCATCCCACACTGTGTCAGACAGCTGAAGCAATCCTATGCTAGGTGATGCAGGAAGCCACAAACTGTAAGAGAATTACATCTTGACTGACTTGTAATTGAAGTGCGGACTGGATATTTAGGTAGGTGCATTTCCTCTTCAGGCTCAGGTTCTGCAGATGTCATTCAGTATAGGCAAGTTAATATCACTTTTATTCTTACCTGAGCAATAAAATAATAGCTCCCCTTTGAGCCCATGACAATCTGGGCACATGAACCTTTGTTTGAATGGTGGCAAACACAAAGATCACCCATGATCACTGCCACTGATGGCCATGCAGTCTCTACTTGCAGTGACACCTGCACTGGTAGCAGTGGTGCACCATTTCTGGTGAACTTTTGAGGGGCTCTCTGGCCGCACACAAACACCACACTGACCTCACATGACATCTCCAAAGTGCAACTTCAATAACTAACAGAAATACACCCATCTGCAGTATATTCATTTTATGAGTATATTCATTTTAAACACACTTTCCAAGGGAATAAGTAACAAAATCTATTCCATTTACTGTTGAAATTTAGACTATCATGACTGAAATTAATAGTCTCCTCAGAAGATGAAAGAAAAATTGCTTCTGGCAGTCACTGCCTGTACAAATGCCGAATGTACCAGAGCGGTTCCCAGTCAATACTGGATTTTGTTTTCCTTCAAGATACGCTGAGATACGGGAAGCCAGGGCTTCTCCCAAGGGCTGTGTGGAGCTCTCCTGCTACAGTTCTAAAAAGAAAAGAGAGATAGAAATTCAAAAGAAAAGGAGGCTTTTGAATGCCCACCAGTGGAAGGGAAGCAGCATGGTGCCCTGAACCTCTAGAGAAGCCGAAAGATCAAGGGAATACTGGTGCAAAGCTTTCACACTTTACATCTTAAGAAGTGCTCTCTGACTGAAGGATCAATTGCCTTCTGCAATACTGTCACAAGCTGCCTGACACAGAAGTCGATCTCTGCCATAAGCCTGCCTGAAGTCTGCAGCTGTATGCTGCCCTACCCCAACCCACTGCCCTCCTGTGGAGTGATGACCATGCCCAGAGCTACTTCTAAGTCAGAACGACTGGATAGTCAACTTGTTCTTTTCAGGTTTCCATGTCAGAGGCCAACTGCCAAGGCCATTCTTGGATGCATGGCAATAAACCTGCCAGGACTGGGAAAATATTTGCTTCCCTCCCCTCTCAGTTACTCAACCAGTACTAGCTGAAGCACAGCCCTGTCTAAGACTAGATTGGAAGACTTCATATAGATCTACTCACACGACCAGAACAACTCATGATCCCATGGATTTCTTTCCACATGGAAATTAAGGCTCAGAAAAGAGGACTTAAAAGAACATCCTGTGTGACTGAAGCAATCAACAGGCACTAAAGGCAGAGAAAAGCTTTTTCACCCTCACTGCATCAACAGTATCTGCTGTGCATGGAACAGCCTGCAGGCTGTAAATCCATACCCTGCCTTTGCTCATGCAGTAACTTCCTCATAGTGAACAGCATCTCTGCATTTACCAAGTAAAATATTAATGCTAAAATATTAAGTGATTTTCTTCCTATTGTGCATGAAGAGCAGTGCAACATGTTTGAAACAAAGAAACTTAGCTTCAACTACAAATAAGTATATACATTCAAAGAAAATAACTTTCAGACAAGAACAGCAGATGACAGATGTTAATAGCAGAATAGACTGATAGCAGAACCTGGGGATAGACAAAATGAGTAAGAGGAATTATGTGGGATCTAATCAGCAAGACAGATGCAAACTTTGGAGTGTAATGCTTATGCCAACCTTGCAAGAAATTTGGGGTAATCTTTTTCTTTTTAAACACTAGAGTAAAAATGTTACTTAAGGAATGTGATGTTTGAAATGATCTGTAATTTTGTTTCACGCACTTGCTGTCTTGTATGTATTCTCTTTGAAGGTGATAGCCATAGATCTGGCATATTTGTTACATATAGAACTAAAATAGACAAACAAAGATAAAGGAATTTTCCACAGGAAACAGCAGAAATGCTTTTCAGATCAGCTATTGGTTTCAAATATAAGCCAGAAAGGACATCAAAAGAGAAAAAAAACCCCTTGTAGGCAATGCTTTATCTCATATTTCCTACAGAAGTAGCAAACTCCCTAGATGCTAAAGATACCTTTTATTTTAAAGGCAAACAAATTATTTAAAATGTAACTGAACTGTAAATATTTATTAGGCCTCTTTTCCATTTGTTTCTCTGAATATGTATAGTCCCAAAGCAGTATTTCCTCTGAAATTTTCAGCTTCAAGCCAATGAACCTGACTGAAAAAAAATCAGATGTGACAATTGAGAAAACACAATATTTTCTTTAAAACCTTCCACCACCACCACAGACTTTCAAATACAAAAGGCATTTTGTCTAGTTTCAAACTACGGAGGTTCGGCCAGGTTGAAGATGAAAGACATCTTAAGACCTGGGAACACCACTAGCCTTGGCCTGTCCACCTTGAGTCAGGCAAGGCTGACAGTGAGCCTGCCTTGGCTGAAGCTCAAATATCTAAAAGGAAAAATCAAGAGACCAGAGGAAGTACAAAGGAAATCTCTCAGTCATGTTAGGAACGATATTTTGACAAACAGCTAGCCAACTTCAACCAACCTTGATCTGTCCATCGATGAAAACCTTAAAAAGTAACAGGATTGTTTGTATGAAAAATAACACCATACATTTTGACTTATATTACTCGTGAAGCTTATCAGCTAACACAGCTTGGTCTATAAAGCATCACACATGACCCCAGCTAGTCACCCTTTCCCAGCTTTATAGGTGCTGCGACAGTAAATAAAACTAGTCTTTGATCACCCATCCAATCCTGCAGCTACTAACGTCCACTGAGATCACCCTTAAGTTGGGTATCTTTCCCCTGATGGAGATACTACCGGCATACTATTAATCAAACTCTGCAACATCATTCATATACACACAAAGAGCAGTCTGTGGTATTTTATACTGTCCCACTGCAAACACTGGGATAGATTGAAATACATCTGTAGCTCATTAGCTCTGTGTCTGAGATCTCAATATACAACACCAGTGAGCTGCTGAAGGGTCTGCAACTGAACAAAGTATACAAGCACAGGGATGCTAATCGATGGCCGTCCCCAAAGAGGTAATATACTCCTTTCATAGAGATTTGCACCACTGGGCTTTTCTCCACATTTGCTGGAGGCTTAAAGGCATGTTCAGTGGACACATCATCCTCCACTGAGCCTCAGTAACTCAGTGACATTTCTCTGAGCCTTAGACATTACTGGGCAATGCCTGCCAGCAGCAGCACCTGATTTGGTCCTCAGGTATCTTACCAGATACTGAAGTCGCTGGCGTTCAGTCTCTGGAGTGAATTCTGAAGACATTGGAATGACTTCGCCATTTCGGATTATTATAGCCCTGTAAAAGTAATAAAACATCATCAGCACAGAAAAAAAAAAGGTAAAAAAAACCCAGAAAAGCACAAGGTACAGGCACACTCTTATTCTCTTCAGAATCATGGTCAAATAAAGCCATTTCTTTTCTACTGAGCTATTCAGCAGAACAGGATAATTCCTGCCCTGCATCCTTTAGGCTGAGTAACAGAGTATACTTGTATAAGCCAAGCTCATTTCAGAGCTCACAAAACCATCCAAGCAACAAAGGCAACAGCTATTTCAATTGACGTCTACAGGGTATCCTTATTAAGCGAAATGCAGACACCCAGAGGAGATGCTGCAGAATCACTGATTGTAGAACAACTCTTTTCAGGTTTTAATACCAGTTGTGGCTGACACTGTCTAAACTACTGGCTTCAAATGACTCATGCAAGCAGTTTCCAATTATTGATTGGTCATATGTCATGTCAGAACATTTCTACTCCAACAGCAAATGGAAACAGCAAAGCAAATCCTATTTAACGCAAATTTAACTAGTTACCTGCTGAAAGATGGCAGGTAATGGAATGACTGTATATTAGCCAGGAGATTCCACACAGACTTCTGCAAATGGCAGAGAGGAAATTTTCACAAACACCTGCCTGTCGCCTCTTAACAATCTGCTATGCTGCACACAAAACATGGCCCAATCCTTCCCTGGTGTAATACCACTGGCTGGAACACAAGTCACAAGAGGGAAGAATTTACCCAATATTCCTACTGCATTCTATATTCATGTATTCACTCGTAGAACTATGTTCCTTTATCTTTCCATTCTTTAGGCAGCTCTGTAAGTAGAGCAATGCCTGGCACTTTTGAAGAGCCTGATAAACCATGTGTCATCCCAAAGACTTCAATGACTGTTGTGGAACTGCTTCTCAGCCATCAGTAGAATAAGTCAGCGTTTGGATAGCTGCAGTGTACCAGCTCTGCTCTTGAATTTAGACAGAATTTGGTGCAGCTAAAAAAAGTATTTGCTAATTGGATTCCAGTTTCTCTATGTTTTAAATGGTCCCATTTCTGTGATCTTTTCACTCCACTGATGTGCTATTTATGAGCTAGCTTACTTCCCTTGATAATTTCATCGATTTGCTGTCATTACTCCTATGCCAGGTGTTCTGATGGCACTGCAATGCAACCAACAAATATATTAGGCACACAAAGACTGAAAGCTTAAGCCTCTAAATTCAAAATACAGGTATCTTGAGAAAATCAACTCAAGTACAAACCTGAATTTGTAAAATTAGTGGCATTGGATAGATTTCCAAGTCTTGTGGATAGGTCATGGGACTAAAATTGTCTCCAAATTGTCATCTACTATTGCTAGTATGCAAAAGGCAGGAACATTATCTATGAGGAAATGAACTGTTCACATTTCTGAGATTTATGCGGCAAAGAGCAGAGAGGTTCAGGATGGTACTACAATGGGAGATGTGGGAAGAAGCTCTGGTGATGAGGGGAAAACTGCTTTGCTTTGAAAGGTAACAAATTTACTGCTCTTGGACTTCCAGCATTTCCTTGAAAATAATCCTGTGTAGAAATTAAAGGTGGCAAGAGTGCAGCCTACATACTAAATGTTCCCACTGGCCCTTATTTAAAACCAATACTGAGTACTTGAAATGAGACAGACATGGTAGTTGCAACTCTTTAATTTCTTAAAGCAAATTTGTGCATAATTTTTGACAGATTTTTTTTCTCCTTTAGGGAATCTGACTACATTACAGGCTTACAAAAATGCCTATCCAATTAAAAATAATAAAATTTTGCTGAAAATTTTCTTTTGCATTACTGAGACAGTAATTTATATATTAATTAAGAACTCTACCACCTCTCTTCTGCAACAACACCTTTGCTTTTATTTTTGCAATTCCTAAGGTATTCAGCTTTGAACCAGTTTAATTTACTCAGACAGCAAACACTTTATGTAACTTTTTAATATGTTATTTGATTCATTTGAGTAGGCCTCCACTTAAAGGGGTCTGTGGCTTTAGTACAGAGTATGTACTCTGGCAACAGTCTAGACTAGACTGATCAAAGGGGCTGATCAGACACTAACCAAATTTTACACATTTGTTTAAGTGAGTCATAAGGGATTTTCTGATCTTTTGCTTGTCTGAAAGAGCTTATATAAAACCACATATTGATATAACTGCTAGCACGTCAGGCTAATTTTCTAATTATTCTTTGCTTCCCCTTTAATCACTATTTCACAAGAAATCTGTATTTTAAAGACCACTCAAACCAGTCTGGGGTTCACCTTTTTTGTTGTGCACATTGACATACTTCCTGTATATGTTGATAGCTGTCATTCACACTTCTATGGGTAGAATTGGGCCCTGAGGGACTCACATCATATAAAAAGCAATTCAGAGGCGACCTTTCATGGCTCAACTTATTTTCACCAGAACTGGCAGCCACCTGGGATGAAAAGCACAACCCAGCACATACACACACAAAAAAATAATCTTCGGGGGGGGGGGAATTAAAGCAATACTGTTGATACCTGGTAAAACAGAGTTTTGTGTTTTTCATTAATGTTTTCAGCAGTTGGACTTTATTCAACTTGCAAGTTACAGCTGCTCATAAGAGTAAAATTATTTGATCTGAGGAATGAGACAGCTCTAGATATAAGTAATGGGAGGAATACAGACACACATACAGGGCACTGGTCCAAATTCAACTGTGGTAAGCTTGTAAGCCTGTACTTGGCTGTTTACCTTTCTGCACTAACTGCTTAGCTGTCTCATGACAGCAAAGGGTACTTCTGATGGCCCAAGTGACACAAATGGACACATTTGTTGGCTGTCTCACTGCGGAGGCTGGGTGCAAAAGCCTGGCCTTGGAGCCACCCTGCTCGGTGGGCTTTTCCCCTGTGATTGAAGAGGTGCCGAATAAGGCCTTAATTGGGTCTGGAGACTGAACCGCCCTTTCCGTGACCTTGCAGTGACAGAACTGCCAAGCAGCGACTGAAGGCTTTTCCCACCGAGTAACCTCCAGAGCCCTGAATTCAACAGCCCAGAGTCAGTAACTGCTCACGAGGAGGGAGCCTGGCTGATGCAGCAGCTGCAAACAGACCCAGCAGCTGCTTTTAGAGACTCCCTATATATGGTCCTGCAGGACAATTAATTTTGACTTTACATTTCCTAATGGATTAGCAGCAACATGGTGTTACATGAGCATTACTGCTTCTGCCATGCATGAAACACATATGTATGCAAGGAAATAGTACTCTGAAAGCATTTAACTCCTCATATATTGAGGATATATGAATGTATTGAGGATATATGAATGTGTTGCTTTATGCCAGAACACAGCTGTCCTACTAAACTGTCAGAAATAACTGCATAGGAAGCAAGAAGTCCTCGAATAGATGCAGTGCCCAGAGAGCATCTGATTCTGCCATGTTTAATAGTGACATTTTAATTTCAACCACATTGGTGAAACACACTACAGCACAGCCACAGGGCGAGCCTGCCAAAGGCAGATGGATGATTCACGTTTGCAAAGAACAAGTATGTAACACTAACCAAATATTCTCTGATGACAAGGTTGCTTCAGACCCATACCAATCATTACTTTATTATCACCAATGAAGTAGTAACTAAAAATACAAAAGCTTTTTTTGGCAGGATTGGAAATTGGGAGTCACAGATCTGCAGCCTCCTCAGTGCATTGCCCTCCATGCTCTAATGCCCTCTCCACGCAGCATCATCCACAGCGAGAAACTGCTCTGAAGTCTTGAGGCATGGAGGCCAGTAAGTCTTATTCTGATCTCTTCTAAAAACAAACTATAGATTTACCTGAGCCCTTTCCTCTCTTTTGGACCCTATCTGACTCCCTACCCACAGGAACTACAGCACTGTATTTGCCACTGCATTTCATGTACTCTGCACAACAATGAAATTATGTTCACTAATCCAGAGCTGGGATTCTCACAGTAAATAGGAATACATTGGGGAAAAAATTCCCCAAAACACAGCTGAAGTAGCCTAAAATGAAAGAAACAAGAATCTGATTTTGTATGTCTCTTCTGGCCTCCTGAGTTCGTCTGATCCAGAGAAGCCATGCCCTGAATAACGAAATGTAGAGCAAGAGATGTGCCAGTAGCTCAGTGCACAAGGCAGAACTGGCAGCCACGGCAAGTCCTACAGCCGGCTATGTCTGTTCGGTCACATGCAAATGAAAAGAAACACTAAGAGCTTAAAAGGCTGCATGTGCATTTACAGATAACAGTGCATGTATCTTTTGGATTGACATGACTGTATAGTCCATAATGATCAGCTAAATTCACACAGAACACTAAGCACATGGTTATTTTCTATATTCAGATTCAATACTTAGAAATTGTATTTGGTGCCTTAGTATATAGCCATTTTTAAAATACATGGAGAGCGAAGCAACAAAAGGGTAAAAATCTGCCACTGTGCTGCATTGCTGCTGCGACGCTTGGGATACAGCAACGACACTGGCTTAAGGAAAATATTGACGTATCAATTGCTTTTGCATTTTTAATATAGGTGGCAACTGCCACGTCTCCTTGAATCAAGCAGGGTTTTGAGTGTGGTTTTCTGTTCTTTTCTTCTTTCGTGGAAAACACAATCAGCTGAAAATTGCACAGCATCCTAAGTTTCTCATGAGAAACAAATAGGGAGAAACTCATACATTTTAGAGGAAGCTCTTGTTGGTTATTCTCATTTAATCATACAGAGAAAAAAACACTTTCATGAACAAGGTCAAAAGTGTAACTCCACTGCTGTCATGGGTGTATTGGGATTCCCGTGTTCAAAACAAAGACATCTCCAACTGTTAGGAGTATTCAGGGGACACCCTGATTTCATTACACACTTTTCAGCCAAAAATGATTTGAAACGCAACATTAACCTGCACATTCCTACAACACAGGATAAAAATCTGGTAAAGGTGACAGAGAAAGACCACTCAGAAAACTCTTTTTGACAGTGTATATCAATTCCAAGCCACAGGGAGGATGTATCCATTTTGTCAAAAGGTGTTAAGCATGTGGATTCAGTACAGATGAAGCAGAAGTGTCTGGGCTCTCTGCAAAGGTATTAGAAATGTGTCAATGAAAAAGAAAGAAGGATTAAACTGACAGAAAGAATAAGGCAGGGTTTTATTACATTCAAAGGGAAACTAAGCAGTGGATTTTAATTAGGTGTGTCACAAAATAGCTGGGGAAAAAAGAAAGTAAATCCTAGAACTATGGAATCAGTCTATGTAAGTATTTGTTTACTTTGGTAACTAAATGCATATATTTAAACAATCCAGGCAAGATCAAGGCTAATGTTTGGTAAGCTTCAAACCAGTTGTGGGTATTTTTTTTTTTTTTTAATTTATTTACCTTTTCTTAATTGCTAAGAAGTGAAAGACAACTATAAAATAACTAAAAATAAATGTTTTTCTCTTCTGTAAATGAAGTACTGGAACTTACGGCTATGATGATTACTGATGACTTTTAATGCATTCAGCGGTGTAATATCGCTTGGTTTTACTTACTTTGAACTGAATTACTCTCACTTAGTCCCATGCAGACCCATTTCTCAATGTTTCTTTAGACCACCAGGTGAACAAACACCTCACTGCACTGGCAGTAACTGTGGAACTGCTTTCATATTCCATCCCATGTATTCACTAACGAAGTGGAACTATAGTGCAAAGCCTTTATATGATTTCTTTAATTTTATGAATTAAAGCAGGCTGGGGATAGTGAAACAAACTATTATATAACATTCAGTTGGCATTAAAACAGGTTCCAGTGATGACATGTCCATCACCATAAAACTCAGGTGGAAGCAGCAACCTTCAGTGACACCAGTGGAAAAAACACCCTGGCTGCCTGCCACCGGTAATACCCAAGATAATGCTCCAACTCCTACCTGGCATCACTATCAAGAAGAAAACAAGCAACAAACCAGGGAAGGAATAGAGCCAATAAAAATTGTCTCTGTCCTCATTTTCCATCTACTGCCACTCAACAGTCCTGCCACCCTGATTTCTTCATATTTTTTAGCACAAACATGAGGCTGCTCGCAGAAATGTTGTGACAGAATAGAAACACTGGATGACTTTTCTTTCAGCCGAACAAAGCCAATGTTAAGTGGGAGCATGCTCTCCCGGCTTGTGGCTTTTCCTGTGACAATATAGTTTCATGTTACGTTGTGGGTTATAGCATGCTTCTCAGACACTTTTCATTCATCGCTAGGGAGAACTTCAGCTCTCTCAAGCCAACAGAAGGTGTGAGAACTTGCCTTGGTGAAGTATTGCAAAAGTAATTTCCTACAGGAGTGTGCTCTGGCATTTCCAGCAGGAACAATGAAGATCCCTCCCACACTTCTGCTAAGTCTTTTTGCAGACTGTCAGACCCCCTGGCTGTTCCAAGGGTTAATATCTCAGCAGCACAACTGCCAAGTGCAGCCCTTGCTCCACCAAGACACTGGGCAATCCCAAGTATTTACTTCAAGGTGCTTTCTTCATGTCTTTGCCACAGCATGGAGCCAAGCATGCTATACCACTCCTGTGGCAAGAAGAGAACCTCCTCCTAGCCTTTGAAAAGAAGCAGAGAAAGAAAATATGAAATCTGTGCCTGCAAACACCCCTGAAAGTTGTTTTTCAAAGACACCTGCAAGCACATAAGCTGTTCCTGCACACACACGTGTGGAGCTTTACACTGTTTCCAATTACCTGACACATTCATATTTATATTTCTAGTGCTTATTTAGTGATTCCTTTGGAGAAGGCCTCTGGGCACAATAAGGTTGCTGAAATACTCTAAAGCCTGGTGGTCTGATTTTATTCGATTAATCATATTATTTTTAATAAAGGATGACAAACAGGCAAATGGAAGCTCTTCCTCTACGCAGAATAATATAAATTTCCATGGAAGGGCTTACTTCTCATCTCCTCTAGCACCTGAGCCAGTCAGGATTTTCCTTATGGCCACCAAAAATAAGTTCTAAAATTTCTGATTTCTATTATCTGGTATTCCATCTCATGTATTCACTAACAACTTAGCAAGCAGCAGTTAAAGGGATTTTCTACTACTGGCAGCCTCTGCCCAATATATTGCACCTAACCATGAGAAGCACCTGGCTGTCACCAACAACAGAACTAAATGACTTCAGTTGTTTCTGCATCACTACTCTACAGTTTTAATTTAAATATAATGCTGAGCTTGCAGGTTGTCCACAGAGGAGATAGCTTGGAGAAGACATGTTGCCCCATCATTTTCCACCGCTGGAGTGATATGCTTCTAGTTGTCAGTGCCTCTTTAGTGGGCTGCAGCTCCGTTATCATGGGACTCTACTGTGAATTCCCTGCTCTTGTTTAGGTCCTCAAGTGTGCTGCTTTCCTGAGGAAATCTAAGTATGGGGTTATTATTAGCAGTTGGCATTATTAACGGTGTTTCATTTTAGGGCTAATTATATTTTTTTTTGTTGTTTTGCCTATGCCATCACTAATGGGATGGCACTGGCTATCTATATGGCAATGTTCCTGTTTGTTTAATTGGGAAAGTAGCTCTTACTATCGAACCAGTAGTGACTTTTTAAGTTTACCGATACTCTTCTAGTATTGCCTACTCCAGCTCCAGTAGTACTAACCGAAATGTGAATGAACTAAACTAAAACACTCTGTAATTAATTGTGTGTACGTTCCAGGTGGTTTACATCTCAACACATCCATCTTTCAGAAAGGGCTCCAGCTGGCAGCTAGAAAGCTATTACAAGAATTACAGTGACACTAGTAGCACACAAAAACTGCCCACTGTTGGTTCCAATACCCTTAGGCTGAAGATTTACTGCCCTCATAGGATTCATTCTGCCCCGATGATTTCAGTGTATTCTTCACCTGAACACAGCTAAGTACAAGGTTGCAATGATGACAGACTACCATGTTTCTGTATCACGGCTGAACAATATGCCACCAATTACTCAGTGCCAGGGAAATGAACAAAAAAGTATAGTCACATTTCTGTGGCCAGCTCTGAGCCTCAGGACTGGTATCCGTGGAATCAAAGTCTTTTCCCCTGCTGTCCAGGATATCACATTCATCTCCAAGATGAGTTACTATGGCAACTAAACCTGGGCTTAGTGGATGAAGGCATTGCTGTGCAAGTCAGTGTTTATTTTGCCAGTAATATGGCTGGGATATGGCTGTCCATGTAAGATGGAAGAAGCAAGGATTTTTTTAGCTCTTTGTTCTTCACTGTCTTACCACTGACAAAGAAAGAATGACTTATAGTACCTAAAGCCTTATCTGCTTTGATCTCAGCTTTTCTGCTTAACTCAGTACCAGTTGCAGGATATTGGAGCAAGCTGGACCAAGATGTAAAAGCCGACTGCAAGTCACAGTCTCTGCTCACTCATCATCAGTGAATTTTTACCCAAGCCCTGCTTCATTAACCCACACAGAAGTGACCAGAGCAATCACTGAAAGTCACAGGAGCAGGGCTCAAGCTGCATTGCATAGCTGCTGTTGAGGCTGAATAGCCTGGGCTGCCTTGAGCTCGCTGAATTCAGGTGACTTTAAAAGCTTTTCAATGCAGTAAGGACCACAGCAGACTTTGAAACATTCATCAAGCAAGCCTGGGGTGTTCCCTCTGGCCCTCCTCCCAAAGTACAGATGGCAGCTAGAAAACCAAGGCGCCCAGCCTGTTTTGCATGCCTCGGCCCTGGCCCTCCAACACTGCAGTGAAGAACTTGGCATGTCTCTGTGGTCAGCTACAAAGCCACAGATTAAAAAGAAAGTTTATTTGGAGTTTATTTGCTTAATTTTTCTTTCTGTTTTTTTAAAGGCTGAAGCTCCATGAAAATTAAAGGTAATAGAATCCTTTATTCCTGGAAACTAATACCAATGAACTGTGGCTTTACAGTTTACTGGTATTACTCGAATAGCCAAAATTCTTCTCCCTCCTCGTTATCTGGAATGTAAGATACTCTCTGTGTGGTTAGAGCCAAAGATTTAACTGAATGTATCCCTCACTGAAAATGTTTACAATGGCTTCAATACCTGCTAATTGCCACAGGTATTGCTAAGGCATATGTTCTCCCAGGAAAAACAAGAGTTTGGAAAAGAAGTAGGACATTTGTTTTGTCTTCAAAGCCTACAAACTTTTACTACAGAATTAATAATTTATGCCAAGTTAGTGTTGGATATGACATGCCAGTAACCTGGAACTTGTCATCCACTGGATAACTAGAAAATGCTCTTCTTTAGCACTGCCCTTTAAGCGAAATGACTTCTTTCTGATCCAACACCTTTTCTTCACACCTTGCCTTAAGTGTTTCTTGAAGCGGCTTCAAAAGCTTTATCCCAGCATAAAATCCTGCAGTATCTGAGGTTGCTGTTATTCCAATGAATTTTGTGCTCTTGCTTCTCTCTAGAAGGAGGCCAGACAGGAAAAGGAGAGAAGGGCTTTCTGCAGGCCTGCAAATCATGCTTCTAAGGAAAAGAGACAGGGAGAACAGAGAGAGAGGACATGGCCACGTCTCCTGAATGGAGCTGTTTTTTTCCAGCATTTTGGGGTAGTCAGGATCAGACTTCTCCACCTACCGAACCACAGTCAGTGAAGGCGAATGTACATGGCAGAGACTTGCTTTGAATTCAGTCTCTCCTCACTACATAGACCTGTGAGCAAACCAGACTTAAGTTATCTGTTGCCCTGAAATGTTCAACCATTTTTTATTTTCAAGTGATTCTGTGAGAGAATAATAACCTAAAAAGGGGATGTGCCATAGATTGGCCAAAATACAATCCATAAGTGTTGTTCTTGACTCTGAGGAGGTACATTTTGAGAATTTGGAGGAATAAAAACTTCAGAGAATGAAGAGAAATCCCTACCAATTGCATGGTCCCTGTGTGTTGTTCAGTTTTGCAACTGTCTTTGCCTCATCTTTAGGAGAAGACAGACATATTTCCAAATACTGTAGACTGAAGAAGCTTAGTAACTGAGTTAGTCTTTCCTCTAGAGACCTCTAAATCTCTAGTATGAAGCACAGTTACTGTTGTTTATGCAGACACAGATGTAAGAAGACAGAGAGGGAGGGCTTAGGCAGACCACTCACAGAAAACAGGGAAAATACACATCATTGAGATTAGAAGGTGACTAGTTACAGAAAATTAAAGCTTTCTAGAAAAACAGTAAACCAAAGACTACAGCAAACTAGTTCTGCAACAGCAATATATCAGAACACTTTTTAGTTTCCATCCTTACATAGTTTTAGCACTTGTGGCAGAAATGACCCTGCTAGACTGCCTTGAGGAAGAGGTCAGATACCATAAACCACAAAAATGGCTCAGAATCATCAATTCTGACTTCTCAGAAATTCTATTTAAGCTGCACTGCCAGTCAGCAGATACGTGGCTGTTTCCATGCCCCTCTCATTTATTTCATAAAAGCAAATTAAGCCCCCAAATCTGACTTCCTATAATGAGAACTAACCATAAGGGAAGCAGCTGACAAGCACCATGACAAATAAGAGGAAGTATAAATGTAGTAAGCTTCAACACAAGCAGCAAATCCAGAAAGAATTGAAATGGTAAACAAATTCTACTTTCAATTCACTATTTTATTACACTGGGAGAAGACTGTGTTATAAACACTCTCCCACTTCAAGAGACCTGGTCTCTTCAAGTACCAATGAAGTTACTTTACCTGCACCCACACAAAACTGTCACAAAATATTCACTCAGTGAGCTCCTATCATTTAATAAGCCCAAATGCCTTAGTATTAATATTACACTTGCAAAAAAGAGGAGAAAATCTATTCTGGACATGAGAATGTATGTTCAAGCAGAGTGTGAATATGCCCTGAAAACATAAGTACTGGGGAGCGAAAGCAAGGAGGCAAAAAGATGATAAAAAAGAGCTGATGAAGCAAAGCAAAAAATTCAGTGACCCTGAAAGTCTGGGAAGCCTTTGAAACATCAGGCTCTTTGCTGTGATGCCATGTTCTGCCAATGAATCAAAAAAAGCCCAAGAACCCATCTGCAGATTTAGTGAAGGTTTCAGGGTGTATAGAAAGTCAAATCAACTTGTAATGTTCTGCTTCTTGTATAATGATAAAGGCACAGCTACCCTACATGGCTCCAAGCACAGCACAAAATGGAAGTGCCAGAGTCTCTGAGCAGATCCTTAACCAGACAGCACAAAAGCCAGAACAACGCTCATGCCAAAGATGGTTAATATGATCATACTGCATTACAGTCATTGTAGTGATACTGGACAAATGTTATGTTGCATGAGGCCATATGATAATTGGGCAGTAATCAGTAAAAACATTAAGTCCCTGTTTTACAACTGCTTCATCAGTAGCTATAAAATAACATCCTAATAAAGAGCATAAAACCAAAAAGAACTGAGATTAACAAGGCGTGTTATGGCAGTTTAGAAGTAAAAGTCACTTTAGCAATATAGGATTGAACAATACTATTTAACACAATGACCAGAGAAGATTTAATATTCCATATTAAAAAAAAAGAAAAAAAAAAGCAGCCATTCCAATAGCCTGGCCTAGTTTTCACAGCAACTATGTCATGCTGCTAAGCAAAACACAGCGCCTCGATGCTCACCAAAAAAAGCACTACATACTGGATAGCTGACTATAGCACTATCAGTCCCTAATAAGATAACCTTGCATGGACAATGCTAATCACTGAAAAGAAGAAAGAAAGAGAAAGAAACATTAGAAAAAGCTTTGGCTGATATTCAGATATGAATTTTGACTGTACAAGTAGGTATATTTATGGCAGAGTCCAAGAATGATCAGACAAGCCATTAGAGAATGAAAGCAGTTCTTTCCAAGTTGTTTTTATCAGGCTCTGAATACATCACCTCATTTTTAGTAGGGTTCTGGTATCATGTGCAGTTAACGTATAATTATTGCAGAACTGTGATTGCATCATTAGCAGAAGTTTAATTATGTCATTGACATTAGTGATGCCATAACATCAAGCTCAATAATAGTTCATAACAAAACCTACAATTAGCACAATTTTTCCTCCCTTTTACACCAACCAAAAGTGTTCAGCTTGGAGAAGCCTAATAGTCCATACAGAAGCGAGCTAGGGCTGAACCTGAAAGGACTGCTGGCTGGTAATTTAGTAATATGGTAATTAAAGTCTTTTCATGATGTAATTATACATCAACTACAAAAGGACAGCTGCTATACAACACTGCCAGGGTACGTGGCATGAAATGATTAGATTTGAGAAGCTTTGGTGGATAAACTGAATACCACAGACATAAGTCTGAGGTATAGCTGGCACCACACAATACATTATTATTCAAGTCTCACACTTAAGGTTTTCTTAGTCTCATTGTGATAGTAACAGTTTGTTGCACATACCTGTCCACTGACAGTAGAAGTTGTTCATAACTCACCTTGAAAAGCTTCTGCTATTTTGAAGTTCCCTGAAGTTATAAAATCTAACCTTCTCTTGGGGAGATGCAGTATAAATGAGGTTTGCATGAACCCAAAATGTTTATTTCCTACACAAAACCTTCTCTCACAGACTCCTATCCGTGGGAAATTAAACTTGATTTATTTACAGGCTTTTTCCAGTGGGGTAGCAGAGAGGGAAGAAAGAGAACGAGGAGAGGGGAAAGGCACAAAGGAGTAGGTGAACTCAAAGAAACTAAGAACTAATGGTTTTGGCATCTAGTTCCAACAGTAACAAGAAGTCCCCCATTTGAGTGAAAAAACAAACCCACCCAGAGAGCAGATAAACATTTCTTTTAGTAATTTCCTTATTGTATTTCTCACTGTCCTCCCTTTTATCTGTACAAACCGCAAAGTTGACCACATGAGGCATGAGACAGCAAAAACGAACGTATTTTTCCAACTAACACAAGTAAAACTTCTCGACTGTGTAACTGGGCTCTTCAAAATACAGGAGTGCACCATGCACCCTGGCAGTGGGCAGACAACCCCAGAGCTGCTTGTCTAGTCCTAAAACGTTCTTTTAGTCGTGACAGCAACTTGGATGTTTTGCAATAGCTGTTTTTCTCCCTGTAATGAGAAAGAGAAGATCTGGTGGGATAGAGACCTAGACCAACTGATCTACATTTTAAAGCTTTAACATTTCTTTTGAGCTAGGAAAGTCTAGGAATGGACTTATCCCAAAATCTTTCATTTTCACATAATTCTCCTCAGCATAAGAGAGGTGTTCTGTGAGGTCCATTTGGAAACTGCAAAACCAAACTATTTTGGATCCGGAGGGACTCTATTACCTACAAGATGTTAGGAATGAGAATTTGAATCCTGATTCAAACAACAGCTTCCTTTCTGATGCTTCCTGATGGCTTTCCTGATGGCTTTCCTGATGGCTTCCTTTCTGATTCCTGCTCTCCTTCTTTTTCTGAAAAGATGTTTTGGTGGACTTACTGAGCATTCAGAATTTCTTGAAGAAGTTAACTACAGTTACACCAAAAGTCTGGCACCAACTTCAGATCACCATCAGCAGGAATATCTTGCCCTTGGGTATCAGAGGTACAGTGAAGCTGAGGCTGCTCTTGGGGAGCACAGGAGGAATCCTGAGGGAACTGGAAGCAGCCAGTTCCAGTCATTTGAGAAGAAAAGATCTTGGCTACTCAGAAGTAAGCCCTGCATGGTCAGTTGTTCACAGCACACTTTTAAGAGAAAATAAAGCAAATTAGCCAACTCAAAAAGGAGACTCAAGTGTACTTCAAGCACAATAGCACAAGAAAACATGATTATTTATATTTTAATGGCAGGAGAGACAGCATGTAGTTCAGCTAGTGGTTCTGATGACTAGATTGGTGATCACCTTAAACACATCCACAGCTACCATGTGAGGATTCACTTGACATTTGATGCAAAAAGGAGATTCAAATAGGTCACCTGTCAATAGAAACTCAGTGAACAACTTGTAACATATACAGCAAATTCAGCCTCTTAGAAACAACCACCAAGATGAAAAGAACAGGAATTTTATGCACAAAGGATTTATCTGACTTCCTATAAAGTTTAAAGAAGCAAGAGACAATAAAAATGTTAGGCTTAAACTACAAAATCTTTTGCTTTTGAGTGTTATCTCTGTTAAGTACGTGGGTGTACACACTACAAACATGAACTGTGTGCGCAGAAACCTTAAACACAAACGCACAGCCTCAGCAGTCTTCAGCTAAAGACAACATGGTTCAATAGCTTTGCAGATGTTAATTACTCAGCTGTTAATGAACAGAATACAACAGCAGTTTGCATCACATGGGAACTATTCTCCCTGTCCTGTTTATGCAGTGCACTGCCAAAAGAAATATGTGAAGTCTGATGTCTTGCAAGAAGACCCTCATTATATCACTCCAAAGGTGGTAAGGGCAGAGAGTTAGAGAGGGAAAGAATGCAAGTGAGAGATTTCCAGTTGCTAAAGATAGGAGCATACATCAGAAGACAAAGAAAAGGCTTCTTGTCACGAGTCTTCAAGCACTCAACTTCAAAATAAAACAAAGCAACAGCTCCTGAGCAACAACATTCAGTTCTGAGAAATGGACAAGTCCATGAGTTAGAGCAAGACAAAGCAAAACAGCTGTACTTTGATAGTCTGTCTCCCTCTCCTCCTCCCCCAATGCAAGAGTAGCAGCTATTTGCTTACTGATATCTACCTTCAATCATGTGAAAATCTGAAAGTCAACTGGCCTGTCAAGACTAAGCCTGGCAACAGGAGCCACAGGACTTCCTACTGAACAAACGCAGCCCTACCAGCTGTTCCAGATGCAGTCACCTTGTCAGTGTTCAACACACAATTCTACCTACCACACACCCAACATCTCTTCTGTTTCAATGGCTTTTTAGCACCTTTCCACTTCTCTGCAACCACCAAGTCATTCAGAAACTGCTACACGACCAGAAGTGCTGTCAGTTTCCCTGACTGCAACCACTACTCAGGATACTGGAACTCTATCCCTGGCACTTGCATTCATTTCTGTGTGAAGCGCTAAGTGTCCAGCCAAGAAACAGATTCTTCTTGTGATACTCTTTGCAACTAAGGAACTCGGTAACACCAAGCCTGGGGAGTTTGGGGTGAAGGATTAGATGGGGAGACAACACACTTACCTGCTATCACCAGCATTTGCCACATAAAGCTTCCCCAATAAATACACCACCACTAGGGCTGTGCAGCCACCAGAAATGTTATACACGGTCCTCTCTCGCTCTATTTGCAAATCCTATGGGAAAAGAGAACAAGATTTATAAAGACAGCATTGCAATTAATGTTTGAGAAAATGAAGTCTCCCCTAAAAAAATAAATACAATAGAGTCTTTATTAAACTGTATGTCCAACTGGCTGTCTTTTCTTACAGCTACGGCCACATGATTTGAGAGAAAATCAGAAAGTTGAGGATTACCTATTACTTATACAAAGATGTCTAGGAAAAATCAGGTCAGGAGACTGCAAAACATCAGGTACTAAGGAATAAATAGCAACTCTCAGGGATGCAAGAGAATTTGCTATGGCAAAAGCACAATGAAGGCAAAGATAAATGAAGCTTAACAACAGGTACCTGGTGGTATAATTGGAGAATGCTTTACATAGACAGCAAATAATTAATGGGACCCAGCTACAACATGAATAACTACCTGCTCCCCTAGAGTATTGCTAGGATTGTGGGGTATACACCTTTAGGAACAACAGCAAGATACACTCATGTCACAAGGCTACCCTTCAGAAACACAGGGAATGAGTGGATACTAAACTGATTCTGAGTGCAAGAAATATTACATATAAAAAAGTCATTCTGCTTAACTGAAGGGGAGAAAACAAATCATGCTTATCACCAACAGTCAATAAAGTCCTGGAAAGCAAAAATACATAAATAAAAATACATAAAAATACATAAATACATAAAAATACAAAAACACATAAATATATATATACACACACAGTGCTCCAAGAAAGCTTGGAGAACATAAAGGAAATAAGTAAATGAGATACTTTCATCCATACATTTTAAACAAACAGTGAAGCACATGATAATGAATTAATTCTGCTATCTGTAGCTCAGTTTTGGGTAATAACATGTTACAAATTACCTTTCTGTCCTGTGTCCAGAACCAAATCCAATTTCAAACTGGTTTGTCCTTGTAATATTGGATTCAAACAGGGAGCATCATTTAACATCACTATTGCAAGTACTGGCAGATCTTTTCCAGCTAATCCCTGCCTACTTTTATGTGTTTTTTATAATAAATATATGTTTGCCTCTGTGTGTGTGCATACACACAGATCTCTACTTTAGCCATTTTCATACTACACCGAGCAACAAACAGTTCAAATTGTCTATGCCTTGGTGTATGGAATTTAGAGCTAAATTTATCTGAAGAAAAGCACTACAACAAATGCAAACCATGAAAGCTGCAATTTGAAAATCTGCAGAGGTGGGAGGAGGTCCCTGTCCTATGCTTTGTCTCCCACAAATTTCAGGGGAGGGAGGTGACCTGGGGCAGCAGCAGTGATGCTCAGCAGTGCTCAGGCACCTGAGCAGGTGAGCAGAGGTGTCTGTCACAAATAACATGACTCCTCGCTGGCCAATGCACTTGCATCCCATTTGTACCATGAACAAGGTGCTGAGGTGCTGTCCTAGTGGGCCACCCTCAGCTGTGTGTGGAAACTGCACGTGGCTACTGCAGGGACACAGGTTCTACTGCACTCACCGACTTTTTTGGGGAAGGCATGGTGGTGGTGAGGACCAAGAGGAAAACACCTCCAAGCTAATAATCATATCTTGCAGACCCTTTGGTCACAGACATAGGCCCGTTATAAATGCCTCTTTATCTAATCCTGCCATAGAGAAGCTGATTCTCCTCCCCTGGTTTCTATATATATGGTTTCTATATATTTTTTTAAATTAAGGTGGAAAGCAGAGTTCAAAGGAAGCATACATTTCTAACCATCAAAATAATTTAAACTTACAAATACTACAACGGACTTTCCAAGTACTGCCAGGAATTTTAAGAAACCTTCGTTTCCACAGTTCAGAATATCCTCCAAGATCTTCAAACAACGTGCAATTCCTCACCTGGTTTTAGCTCTGTTATAACGTATACTTTGCAAGTGCTGGAATGCCTAAATTAAAATTTATTTCTTCCAATAAGCAGAATTCAGAAGCATCTATTACAGGAGAGAAGATGGATAATCCTTAGGGCCTCTTTTTCAGAATTTCCTTGACTTAAATTAGATCTGTGTACTGGGTTTTCTCAAATCATTGCTGTTCCTGGGCTCTTCCATCTAGAACTTCAATATACTATCATGACTTGGCAGAATACATTCAGTGCTATGTTTAATTCGATATTACATACTTTGCTTGACATTTTCCTTTAGAGCAGCAAGGAAAGAGGACAAGGCTTTCTGACAGCTCAACAAGATTTGAGGGGTGAAAAATAAAGCAAAATAAAATAAAGCCCACCAATGCCACCAACTCATTTTGATGCAGAGACATTGGCTTTTAACGAAATACTTTATAATAGTGGTGCTGGGAAAGCAGTACAAACATGGGCAGAAGCCCCAAAATGCCTCTAAAGCCTTTATGAGTGCAAAGGGGCTCACTGCAGACAGTGTATATAAAGCTTTCCTCATTTTCCACCGGGAGAATGATTTCAGAGCAAGTTGGTTTTTTTGGTCTTTTAATTTTTTTTTTTTTTTTCCGAAGAAGCAGCTAATTTAGTCGGAGCTCTGCCCTCCGTGCTGTAGCGGGCGGCAGGTGCTCCCACGGGTTGCCCCAGGCCTGGTGCGGGACGCAGGAACGCGGAGCAAAGCCTGAATGGACACTGCTGTACCGAGCAGGTGAGGGCGGGCAGGGCTCCTTCTGCCCCGAGCCCGGCAGCGGCGAGGCGGCAGGACACCGGCGGGCAGGGCCGAGGCTCGGGCCGGGCTCCCCGGGCACACGCACACACACAAACACACACACAAGTGTCACCCTCACGAACCGAGCTCCCCTCAGAGTGGCGCGGCCATGGCGGGCCCGGCGCGGGCGGCTCCTGCCACCTGGCGGACGCTGCGCGCAGCGGCCACCGATGGAGACCGGCCACTGCAAGCCCTGCCAGGGCAGCGGCACCAGCAGCAGCTGACACAGCAACCAGGTGCGGTAACGCAGGGAAAGGACTGTAATTTGATGTTTCTATCCTATATGGAACTGCACCTGGAAGCATTCCTCCTTGCCTCATTTGAATTGAATCTATAAATACACATCGTAAAAATCAACAGATGAAAATTAGAGGATTTGACTTACGACACCTTCAGAACTTGAGCTTATTTATTTCCTTTTAACTGGAACAATTGTGATACTGACAATTGCTGACATTTACTGTTTTTTAGACAGGGCACTAAATTATCTGAAAACATAGCACAAGCTTGCTAATCCCAGTTCCAGCACAGAAAACACCATACAGATGTACTTCAAAATGGGGACAGTTTAATTGTTAAATGTCTAAGTTGGGCAATGACTTGATCTGTGTCAGCTTTTCACAGTGTCTTACTGCATGCAGCTGTTAGACAAGAACTGTACAAAGAAAACCACACCAAATAAAGGAAAAATATTTTTAAAAGCCTTTTGAAACCCATGAATTTTGAATTTGAAACCCATTTTATTAGAGACTCGAGGCAAAAACAAGGAGACCTTAACTAGAATTCAAAAGGAAGTTGGGGGAAAAAAATAATGGTATACTAAATGCTCCCAGGAAAAGGGGACAAAGCCATCATTATATAAACCTGCCAGGCTGGGCTCTTCAAAAAATAGTATCTACTCATTATTTTCACTGGATTCATAAGAATCCTTTGAAGCAATGGATGTTTCAGGAAAAACCACCAAGAAGTCTGCCAACATGCCCAGGAAACTTGAGCTTTCACCAAGCACCAGGTAAACTGATACACTCTGCTGGCACAAAACCCTTGTACACTCTGCACATCTCAACTGCACTGACCTAACTCAACAACATCCATGAGGTTCCAGTACAAACAAGGGTTGATTAAACAATGTGCTGTGGAAGAGGCCCAAAGTTTTCATGCAAAGACTAACAGGAGTATAAGCTAGCAGGAAGTTAAACAGGGGCAGGAGGAAGATCAAGCATTGCAAGCACAGATGAGACACAGAAATACTGATTTTATGAACTGTTCCCTTACACAGATCAAAGAAAACACTCTTTTGCCTAAACCAATTACAAGTGCAAGATTTCCCCCCAGAGTTGAAAGTAGCTTTTTGCTATTGCAATTATCTATTTCTTTTTCCTTAATATGACCATTTTTATAAGATCTTGTGTAAAACCTAATGCTGAAATTATGTTTCATTGTGGTAGTCATTGGTTTATCACAGACAAATTATGAACTTCAGCCCTCTGATATAAAACAAGTGGGAATTATGATACAGGATCTGTAGCATATGAACAACAACACAGGGAGGAAGATGCTCTGTTTAGTTCAGTTTTGAAACAGAGAGAACAGATTACTATGAGCTATACAAGGAATACCTAAACACTGTAACTGTAGTGAGCTATCCAGGTTTCTGCATTTGTCATACTCTACCCACAAAAGCCCTCTCAACCAGTCAGATCTCTTAATATGAACTGAGATGGTCTTCTGTGTGAATACCTACCAGAGATGTGGAGTCAAAATAAAGCAGGACAGGAACAGTGCTGCTCACTCAGACCCATTCAGGAAGGCAGCGATGAGTAACGCACATGCTGCTCTCATAAGAGAGGTAGAGCACTTGAAACAGCCCTTCTATACGCTTACCTTTACTGTCCAGTCCCATGAAACTCCATTGCCCATCCCTTCCGCACTTGGAGACAGTTTCAACAGGAGGGAATCACCTCATGCTCTCAAAGCCTGGCACTCTTCTGGCCTCAAAATTTCACTAACTGAAGCATGAAATTGGTATCCCTCTTAAACATGCTCTGAACCCACTAGGGTGCAGTGAATGGGCACAGCCATCTTCTCCCTCATTTCTCAACAAAGAAGGGAGCAATCTAGTCCTCCCTTTCTGAAAAGGTTTGCTAAACGGACTGATTTTCATGTGTCCTCCTCTTTCTTTCCATCTAGCAGAAACTGAGCTCACTGCCCATCGTGCATAAATCTGCCCGCACACCTCACACTGAAGTATGCCTAAGCCATGGCTGTGAATCCTGCTCCTGGACCTACCCACCTGCAAGTCCAAACCCAATTGGTGGGTCTGCTTGCCTGCACTTCCTTGGGAAGAAAGAACAACCCTGCAGAAGATAATGGTTTTTCAGAACTCAGAGTGGAGTACTACTTGTAACAACAACTGTAGTCTCTAATTAAATGCATGTACTGAACAAAATTCACATATATATCAGGAAAAACAATGATTAGATATTTCTTTTCAGACAACAAATAAAACCACTGGGAAACAGTGAATAGTTCACAGTCCTTCTTTTCAATTAAGAGGTGTTTCTGAAAACTACAGCAACAAAATCAAAAAAGAAAAAAAGAACAGTATCAGACCTCCCAAGACTTGATCTACATGTACTCACTGGCAGGCCAAACCTCTGTTCTGCCTGACACGAATGACTTTATTAATAAAGTGGAGAAGGGGGAAGATGTGGAAGAGGTACAGCAAGTACTGAAGAGAAAAAACAGCTTCCATAGGGAAATAGCTGGATATTCTGTTTCCATAGGGTCATGATTTCCTGACAGTTGCTCATGCTGTACACAAGTCAGGTGGGTGGTAGGAATGTACTTCATGCCCCACTCGCCCACAAAACCTGCCTCAGTGGAAAGCTGCACACACTGTATAATCACTGCTCCAAAACCAACGTGAACTACAGGTCACTGGACCAAGCAGCCTTTGCTGCTGCTCTGGTAGGGCAACGAGGCTTTGTAAAGTGCATGCTCACATGCTCAGCCTGATAATAACTGCCAATGCTGAAATCTGCACTATAAGGCAATACTAATCTTTATCTTAAAAAAGGAGGGGGAGAAACAAATTAAAAAGAAGAGTACCATACATCTAAAAGTCAAGTAATTCATAAACATTGCCACAGTGCTACCTGGGACTTAAGATGCAGCTCCTGCCTCAGAGGCATGTACCTGGTAAGCTGTTGAGGCTCTTAAACAGTTCTGTTCACATTCAGATGGTGTTAAAGCAATGAAAAAAAAAAAAAAAAAAACCAATCTAAATCTTCATCTTCTCCAGGTCATGTGGCTCAATGTAAGCAAAAAGGACTTCAGAGCCCTGAGACATACATACCATTTCCTTGAATGCACTTTCTATGGCCCCAATAACCAGGCACTCATGTGGGATCTTCTTCTCAGTGAAGAAGCGTGTTGGAGGGGTGCTGGGCGAGCCTGGGGCTCCCACACCACCACGCAGGGAGGCTGCCCGTGTCAGTGTCCTGCTGTTGGTGGACGGGTTGTCAGGCTCCTCTCCCAGGCAGGTGGGCGGAAGGACAGCTGTGTTCCTCAGGATGTCCACAATCTCCTGCAGCTGCTCCAGGATATGGTGCTGCAGCAGTTTGGAAGCGACCACAGCTGCCCCTGACCCAGCATGTCCATCAAACAGGGACCAGTAATACAGGTTGATCCCATCTGTATCCTGGAGAAGTAAAAGGGGAAGAAAGGGAAGGAAAAGAGATGGTCATTGTTACACAGTTGTGAGCCAGGTGACTGGTGGTACAGAGGCAGCAGGTGAAACTTTCCCAGAGGTACCATTCTTTCTGAAATGCAGCAATACCCACAGTGTCAGTACAACCCTGGTTGAAAGAAGAGATGCTTATTTTTACCACACATCCCTACCATGTTTTTCCTTTTCCTTAGTCTCTAAAAAAACCCAAAAAAGTCCAAGAGGAAAAAAAAAAGCTGACCTTACAGACTTTCTTAGCTTACAGCCATCGTAGGTTGTAGAAGAATAGCATTTGAATACATGATAGACCTACCACCATGAAAAATCAAAATTCTATACAAAACAGCACCTGATACTTTTGTGACAGACCTTTTTTTTAACTAGACATGAGACGAAGGACCTCAGTTTGACATCCAGCAACAGGATGCTATCCCCATTTCCATAACTGGTAGATAAGGCCCATCCATGATGGCAGATGGGACAACTCAGGTTTTCCTTCCCTGTGCCAGCCCAGGAAACAGCACCAGCATAAAGGTCACCCAGAATGACAGACACTAGTGGGATCAGCTGCACTTCACCTATTCCAGCCTCTATGTTCACTGCCTAGTTCTTCACAGTCCCCTAAAAAGTTTCCTGTTTAGTATTGGAGATAGTGGGGTACCCTATCACTTAGGGCATTAACCCAGGGCTGGGGGCAGAGTAGCTCTGGGCATCACAAGCTCTAATATGTCTGGAAAATACCAAGGAGCCATACTCTTGATAACCTCTGTTGCAGAGCAGAAAGGCCTTGCAAACTGAAGGCCTTGTTGCCTTTGTAAAATCCTTGCTCACTTCTGCTACTTCAGCTAACCAGAGAGCATTCTGGGAATGACTCAGCTAAACTAGAGGTGAAAAACAAGTTACATAACTGGAAAACAGTTGTTAGAACCAGTAAGTGCTGACACTGTGGGGTTAGTGATTGGTTACACCTGAAGCATGTTCCTATCGTGGTTTATGGTGGTTGGTTAAACACATTTGTTGTGTCTCACAAATATGTAAACTCATAACAATGTAACAGTTAAAGAACCCTGGATTTTTGCAGTAAAGTGTCTTCGCTTATCATCATTCTGTGGAGTCCATGCCATTAAACACCAAACCTCAGCTTTTTGTGGGGAGAGAAATTCACCTTGAAATTCTCAGGTAAGCATTTAAGGCATGATGATACCCATCTTTGTATGACAGCATATTTGGCAGCAGCAAATATGTGGAGTCTTTCCTGTCTCTCCTTTCCCCTCCACTTCTTTTAATCCTGCACCTTCTCCCAGCTATGCAGAAACAACTGTTAGTGAGGCTGCCTTGCAAGTCAACGTGGGTGGACTAATATAGATTTAGAAAGAAACAATTTTGCAAGGGACAGGAACCAGGCTATACTGTTGTAAAATACCTCATAATAAGAAAGCATAACCTAGATCTCACTGCAGTCAACGAACTTCAAAATTACATCTGCATGTCACACTGACTGTGGTCTAATTTAGGATGACAGACACGATTTGTTTTGTTCACCTGAACACTGCCCCCTTACACTACAGATCAGCATAAAGCCTAGGTACCACCTGCATTCCAGCACCTCATGCCCAAAGCACTGCCTATTTCAAATTTATAGACAGGGCTGTGAACTGCAGCTCCTTTTACTTCTGTTGTTCCAGCTGCTCCACTAAAGTGCCATGATCATAAAAACTGTATGAAAGTCGATGAAAGTCGAGGGTTTTTTTTTTTCCTTACAGCATTGCTGACCTGGTAAACTTCAAACATATTCTTAACCAACGCATCAGCAGCACAGTCATCTACACAGCACAGAGCTCCTCCAAGAGAAAGAATTCATCAGTCTCTCATTCACTCCTCATTTCATTACTGAAATGCTGTGATAAGGGAGTATTGTCTTAAAGTACTGTTTACTTACCACAGTAAGGATCATACAGGACCCCAGAATAGTGGAAAAACCAACATGTGTCCACATTTCTGAACATGGTTCCTTAACCAGACACCACCCCCCTTCGCCCCTCCACACTTACCCAGCCTGGTAAATTCATAAAAAAAACCTGTTGTGAAACCTCCCCCTTGAAGGCAGGACTGGTAGTTGTACTACCTTGCTCCGGGCTTAGAATCCCCCCAACTTCACAAAACAGTTGGCTGTAAAATTCTGCATAAATAATTTTTAATGGCTAACAGGATTAGCAATTTAAAAACCTGCTTGTAAAAACAGATTGCTATTCGTGTAAAACATAAAGTATTTTGCCAACAGAAACAAAAGTTAAAGCTTTCACTTTTCCAAAGTGAAAGTATTTCAGCTGAAAACTGAAACTAGTTATACAAAATGACAACATTTTGCCTCCTGGAATTTGTATATCAAACTATGTTCCCATTCTTAAGAGTTTGTCTCCCTGGCCAAAATCCATGTTATGATGCACCATGGATAATCCTTCCATAGTTTTTGTCCTCATGTCCGTTAAAAGCGCTGCTCCTTTGGAAATGGGCTGTCTTTGGGGGAAAAGAAACCCAAAGGCATTTCAGCTGTGTTTGAGATTGAAATATTTACCTTCCACCAAAAGGAAGAAGATATTTTGTCATTGTTCTCCCCCACCCCCAAACTGGAACAGAAACTTACAATTAAGAACAAGTTTGACCCACGCTCCATTTTCTTAAGTTCTCCAAAGCAGTCCCCCAAAGTTCACATTACAGCTTTTCAGAAGATAAAAGAGAACCGTTATTAACACAATTTACTCTCATTATTATGATCTTAACTCTGGATATGTACTACACTGAATAAGCCTCATGTGAGTTTGGGAGTTAAATAAAGGAGAGACTGGGATGCTTTAAAACATTAATAATAGCCCATGGCAAAAACTGAAATTGAAATGTTACCACTTATTTTCACTGAGCCAATGGGCAGCACAAATTTGGACAGAGAAGTTCACATGGGCCTGAGCTGTATCCTCAGACTGTCCCTGCCACATTAACTATGGTGGTTCACTGATCTTGTCCTTTTTGAACTAGTAATTCTTGAACAAAGAGGATGTTGCTACCAGCTCAGCTAAGTTCAGACATCTATAATGCACACCACCAAGACAGTTCTCTAAATTGCCCTTATATTGAGCAGAGATAAAAACCTCTGCATTTGCAGACTATGCTCATCTCATTCCAAAGTAGATTTATTTCTTCCCAGCAACAGCAGAAGCACCCTAGATAACTGGAAATATATAAGCACTCGGGGGAGATGACTACTGTAATGCTGCTCTCACACAGACATTCTGTGTGAGATGCTCTAGGGCCTTAACTTCAGTTGGGATCTGCAGGCATTACTGTAACCTAAATATTAGTCTTGAAGAACTTCTGTGTATTCCTACAAAGCTTCATTTACTTTTGAACTAGAAAAGAGGAAAACCACACATAACCTATTAGCTGTCTAAAAAAAGGAAGAAAAAACAAACTCTTTGTCCCCACCCTGAGAATTAAAACAGCTCCTCTATTTGAAAGAAATTAATTCCCCAAAACCACACCAATTCAATGAGAATTAAAAATATGATGCAATTAAAGCAGTGACTCAGAGAACAAACAAGAGCCAGTAGTCAGGGCACACAAATAAGGCAAAATGCACAGAAAGGTCCTTGCTTTTCCTTGCACAGCTGAGATGACCTCTACAGCCACCAGGTGATTACCTATTTTGGTGTGCATATGCACTGCTGTTCTGTCTCTTTTACATTTGCTTGAACTTCTTCCTAAAAAGAACTGACATTCTGCAAACTCAGAGAACAAGACATCTATTTTCACTAGCATTGGCAGTATTCTGCCAGAAGTAGTTTTTCAAACACCAATCTTCATTTCTTCTTTTAACTGGACAGAGTCCTCAAATAGGAGTGTGGTCAGTCACCACAGTGATTTATTTTAGATTTTCATTCAAAAGATTGTGACCTAATAACAGGCCGAATAGCTACCAGAAACATGAAGAGAAAACAAATTCTTTACTGCATTGGCCTTACAATTAATTTCCAAAATGTACTAGGAAATTTAATAAGCTCCAGGCTCCTCAGTTGCTGACCTAGCTTTCAGAAAGGTTCAGCAGTCTCCTGGGTTTTGCAATTGTAAAATATAATTAAGACATGCAGAGTTTTGGGTCAAGCAATGGATGAGAAATCATGAGAGAAATTGCATCTATATGCACAAATAATTTGAGCTCAATGATATGAAGGAAAACAAAGGGGGAAACCTTAGCAATACCTAGTGCTCAATTTGGGATGTGCTTTTCAGGTAAGCTAGACAGCAGTTTTACATTGAAAATCTTCAAATTGTTGTTAGGGAGCTAATTCCAAACAGGCAAATAAACCATGTTACCACCAAATATTTATTCTGGGAGCTAAAACCTACTCTGACTATTATTGTTCCAAATATGAACTATATTAACATAACATGTAAGAGCACAACCCAAATTCTCATAAAATCTGAACTGGGCCAGCAATCCCTAATCCTCAGAGAAAAGTCTCCTCACATTACCAGTGATCAACTGCGTGTGATAGGCTACCAGCCTTGTGCCACACAAAACATATACACCATCCCAGATTTGTGGCAAAGAAAACAGCAGAATTAATAATTATGTATCCTCACATTACAATCACAATTAATAATGCATCACATTAATTCTTCAGTCTGATTGTCACTATAACAATATCCTGGCACAAGATTTCCATTTCGCTTGCTGATGGTTTTCAGCATTCATGATGAAGGTACCCTGTAGTTAAAGGCATTTAAAAATAGTACTAGTGAAAAAGCTGTGCAATTTAATGTGAATGTTCTTGAATAGGGACAGAGCAGATATGATTAATCAAGCAGCAACACAATGGGGTGGGGGGAAATGGGAGAAAATTAGCTTAGGGTTGAATTTAAAGAATCTTTCCTTTCACTGCTCTGCTCATTTTCAAGAAGAAAACCATGTTTATGCTATTTAATAGGCTTCCCAGGATTTGTGTGTGTGTGTTGGGGTTAAAGAAATGCTCACTTCCCCATTTCTGCATTTCCAGCCTACCACCTCCTCCTCTCCAACCCTGGAAGCTCTCCAGAGTCCATGTGGAGAGTCTAGACCTTGAAAGTGTCACTCAGCTTGTGTGGACAACACGTAGATCTCCAACTCCCTTATGCTGCATTGTCAAAGCATAGGGCTGAATTGATGGGGTTAACATTAAACAACAATAATCGCACAGTCTCAGAAGTAGCTGATGTTTCACAAACTTCCCAAAAAGCAGTATAAAACAAAGATAGCATGTGGCATTCTCAAAGGTTCTGTGGAAAAAAAGAAAAATGTGAGGATGATTAAAAGGACTCTTGTTAAATAAAGAGAGAGTTTAAGTTTCAGTGCCTGCTTCCTTTGTGCTCCACACTTTAAAAAACTGAAGAAGAAAGAAAAACTCTTTCCTTTCAATTAACTTCTTCCCTTATTCCTTTTTCCTTCAGTATTTCTGCATGGTGCTTCATCACACAGAGACAATTTCAGATTGTGTGTTACAGTGGGATTTCCCTATGAGGCATTTACAGTATTTAGCCTCTAGCTTTCTTACTAAGTACTTCCTGGGATGATATTCTGTCATTCATTGTGGTGTCTAAAGCCAGTACTTCTAAATCTTATTCATACGAATTAAGTTGCACTATCATCACATTTAACACCAAACTCATAAACTCCTTAAAAAATATTTGCCAACAGTGCTATGTGAGGACAAAACAGAATATTATACCTCACCGTATAAAAATATGAAAACAAAAATATGACACATTATAGAAATGTGTCTTCCCCCCTTTTTAAATACATTCAACCAAGGAAAGATGTAGCAAGGAAAACATCCTACTACTAACTGCCAGTGTAAGACTGCCCTCTAGTAGAAAACTTTCTCCAGAAATATGCCACCTATTTTGGGAAAATATATTACAAATTTAAAAACATCAGCTGTGGTCTAATAACAGGGTAGAATAGGTTTTCCACAGCTAAATAATGAGTGTGACAGCACTCATTCCAGTGCCACGCAGAAAACAGAAGTAGATCTGTAGATAAGAAGAGAACATATAAAGAACAAGATATAAGTAACTAGAAAACAGTGTCCTCTATTATATCGATCAACTGGCTCCTGACTTCAGATGTTATGCTCCTTTCTGGTCAAAATATGTCAGAAATAGAATCAAGAACAGATGATTTGAAATAAAAGTGTTTCTCTCAAGAAACTTGAAAGGGAATGGCTGTTTCGTCCAACATCAAGATGAAAGATACACAATCAAACTAGGAAGTACACTAGTGAAGAGAGGAAGAAAAATCAGAACATTCTATGAGATACTTCTCATAAACACCGGGTAAGCAGATATTTACTGAGTAGGTATTTACTGAAAATCATGAAATTTCAAATGTATACAAAGAACAGCTTTCAAAAACATACATTTTATTGACCCTACCATTACACTGCCATAACACTACAACAACTGTAACAATGGATAACATCAAGGTTAGTTAAGATGCTTTCCCAATAATGTGTGTCAGTTTTGATTGCCCCAGTTTTTGCTAGTGGGAGGGGAGCCCACAAAATGGCTCCTGTGAACATATCCAACAGTGCCAATCCGCAGTGGCTCTGAACTGATAGACATGCTGCTGGCCAAGGCTGAGCCAATTAGAGATGTTGGTTACACCTCCGTGAAAACATATTTAAGAAGAAACCAAAGTGGGGAGGGCATACACTTCTTTTGGTTGGAAGAGGAGGAGGTGGTGGAAATATGTGACGGGAAACAACAACAATGCAGACACCCAGGTCAGTGGAGAAGGTGAGGGAGGGGAAGCTTCAAACACCAGAGCCAAGAATCTTCTGCAGGCCATAGTGAAGACCATGGTGAAGCAGGATGCCCCCCTGAAGCCCATGGAGTCCACGGGGAATGTTAAAATTCATGCGCAGCCTATGCTGGAGTGGGTGAATGCCTGGAAGAAGCCGTAGCCTCATGGGAGTCTGAGTGGAGAAACAGGCTTTTACAGACTGAATTAAGTGCCTGCGCTGATGCCTGAGAGAGACTGTAGTTCAGCAAAGAGGAAAAAGAAAAGCCTTACTCCCGAAATGGAATGGCCGACTCGGAGGTCTGTAATCCGTGGACAAAAGACCCTACGCCGCAGCAGTTTTTGGGGAAAACTGTCTGTCCGTGGAGGAAACTCATGTGGGAGGTTCGGGCAAACTGCCACGTGTTTTGGGACCCATGGCTAAGCAGAAGAAAAGACTCCTCTCTCCTGAGCAGTGGAGAAACATTTTAGTGATGAACTGACCTACCCCCTCCCACTCCCCACCCCCCCATGCCTTGTTCCCTTGTGCAGCTGCTGGGAGGGAGGGGGGTGAGTGGAGAAATGGTGTTTTTGAAGGTTTTATTTCATTCCTCATTTACTTCTCTGATTTCATTAACAATAAAAGTTTTTTAGCCTGTTTTATGCCCTGGTGCGTCTTTTTCTCCCAGTTTTTTCTTATCTCAACTCATGAGCCCTGAGTGTATTAATTTGTGAGTGCCTGGCTTTTGGCCAGAGTCAAACCACAACATAATGACACAGTTTTAGATCCCTGTCTTTTTAATGCAATCTAATCTTATTAACTATGCAATGTTTGGAAAAAAATTTCTTCTGGGGAAGGTGATTAACCATGCAGTGCATGGCTTTTGCTCCTGAGAAGCTTTTGATACTGGAAGTTAATCAGGCTTTGTGAAACAATGCTACAAAGATTTTTATGTCCCATGCAAGCATGGGATATAAAATATGCAAACACAGGCAAATTCAGCACAGTTACATTCACCCACATCCCACACACAGAGGCTCCTGACCATGTATCTCACCTGGTAGGTCTAGAACTTAAATGTGCTACAAGTGCAAAACTAGTATCTCTGCACAGCATCAAGATGTGTGTACCCAGGCTGGTGTGTGCACAGGGGTCTTTGCAGTGTGCCTGTGTGCATGGCACGGTGATACCCTTTGTGTCAAACAAACCCATCATCTGGACCACGGACACTGGTGCTTGTCTTGTGTTTTCTATCCACAAACAAGTACTGTGGCCAAATGCTTGCTTCATTAAACATAATTAATGCATACAAAAGTTAAATACACTCCTGCAACAAAGCTTTTTCATGGACCAATAGCAGGCAAATGCATGGACTTTCTACAAAAGACTTTTTAAAACACAGCTTATTAAAGCAGATTCTGTTTTGCCTTGCATGACTGTACACAGAATTCCTAGTCCCAGCAAGTTCTGGGCACAATTCTTTATCCAGGAGTTTGCAAAAATGTACTTGAAAAAAGAAATCATGTCTAAATACAATGAGGAATATCAGCACACAGGCATTGAAAGAAATGATTTAAAGAAAGATTTTAAAGGGGAAAGAACAGGGCAATTTGCAAACCCTGAGAATCTGTCGGTTTGAAAACATTACAGCAATAATAAAGTATGAAACAGAACAGGAGGAGCAGGAGATGGGGAGGGACACAGCGCAAGAGGAATGCTTGTTTCTCGGGACCCCAATGAACCCTGCAGCCATCAGGTGTACCAAGCCATGGAATTCTGAGAGACAGACTAAAGCTCACTGCTAATCATCACCTGATTTAAAATAGACACACACACACACAAACCAACCAACAAAAAACTCCAAATCAAACCAGATAACTTGTGCTCTCCAGCAGCACAAATGCAGCATATCCTGCTTGTCTGACTCCAATATTCAGACAGGGCATTTAGTATTACATGGTGAAATGTTGGAATTGAACACACACTATCAATCACCGCTGGAGGCTGAGCTCATGATTAAAGAGCAGATGAAGTAATTAGCCAGTCAGGAAACAAGACAGATGAAGAATAGCAGATGATTGCCAGTAGACAAGTGTATGACATACATCACATTTCAAACAAATGAGAGAAGCCATAGTCTGCAAAAACCACTGAATTCTGTGTGCTGGCTGACCTTACCCCTACTTGCGTAAGCCAAAAGATTCTCCCGCTTTAGTAGTTCATTAAATTAGAGAAGGCAGGTATCTTCCTGATGTTGGCTGTAGATGTGGTTTAGTAGCTTAGATATAAGACACGTTTTAGCATCCTATATGGTTCATACAGGTTTTTATCTGAGCCCTGTGTAGGCACAGGGAAAGCAGCTGCTAATGGCAGCATCCACAGAGCTCCATGTAGTGCAGATGTGCCTACACAACAGTGAAGAAACTTAGAAGCAGCAGATGGAGGCTGACCTGTGTTTGTGGCACCATGAGGCATCTGTGTAAATTATAGAACCATAGAATAGTTTGGGATGAAATAGACCTTAAATACGAACTAGTTCCAACACCCCTGCCATGGGCAGGAACACCTTCCACTAGACCAAGCTGCTCAAAGCCTCATCCAACCTGGCCACTTCTCTGAGCAACCTGTTTCAGTGCCTCACCACCCTCACAGTAAAGAATTTCTGCCTAATATCTAATCTAAACCCTCTATTAGTTTGAAGTCCTTATTCCTCATTCTGTCACTACAGGCCCTTGTAAAAAAATCCCCCTGCAACTCCCCTTAGGTACTGAAGGGCTAGTCTAAGAATTCCCTGGAGGCTTCCCTTCTCCAGGCTGAACAAAACCAACTCACAGCCTGTCTTCACAGAAGAGGTGCTCCAGCCCTTTGATCATCTTCAAATTTCTCAACATTGTATTTCAGAAATGAAACAAACAAAAAAAAATCCAGGAGCATCCCCTTGCCCATCTTTAAACTGAAATATCTTAGATGCAAGGAGCATTTTCAATGCAAAAAATTAAGCAGTAGAGCTATGAAAAATATAGTGAAGTGTTCTGCATTTAAGCAGAGATAATTAACAAGAGATAACTGAAAATATATGAAATATTCAGAAAACCTTTTAGTGCCATATTCTCACATCTTTTTAAATTTATTTTGTATCTCTCCACTGACAAGATATAGAAGTTTGCTTACTGAATTGTCTTTCAGCTGGAGACCTTCCCCATTGGGCAGCGATGACCTCCGTTTTGTTGAAGAGTTTTTGTTTGGTGTAGAATTACTGCCTCCAGCTTTTTTCTTGACAAAGAGGACTTCACAGCTGGCTTGATCTTCATTGTGCGTGCTCTTCCCTGCATTTATGACCCTAAGAGAAAAAGCAAAACAAAAAAAAAGAAAACAATGATTGATCAGATTAGCAAAGCACAGGAGCCCCTGTCTGTATCTCATAACATGACTCAGGATGTATGGAACCAAGTCCAGCAGTGTTGCAAGTGCTGACTGAATTAAAATACCCGACTGCCTTACACAGATACAAACATCCACATGCATACTTGTTTATTTCCATACACATACACATGACATAAGCATTTTCTGCAGAACTATGTGAATAAGGACCACTGGTGCCATGAGCATATTTCACCCCAGGCATACCACACTTTTTTTAAAAAGAGACTATTTTATGATAGTGACATGATACCTCATATGCCTCTCAGTTGAAACATGAGACCCCCAGTTGCTTTTCTACCTGTCAGCCTCTCTGCTATAAATAATGAATCTGCTGGCTAAGAGTGTGCATTCTGCCAAATTTCAAGTCTTTGCACAAACAAAATACCTGCTATAAATCTACAAAGCTGTTACTGCTAAAGGCAGTCTGTTCAAATGGCATATGTTAGAAATGCTATGACAGAAATACAAAGGAAAGACTTTGTCTCCAACAGGCAAGTCAAGCTTGCTTGTACCACAGCGATACAGTGACATATACTAAACACATCCCTCTAGTATTGTACAACATAACCCCCTGACCCCCAGAAGCCTACCTCAAACCACCTGCCTTGTAGAAAACAAAAGATTTGCACTAAGAGCTGCAGGCATGCAAAAACCAGCATTAAGAGCTCAGTACAAGCTTTAAACAGCCAAAGGTATGCTGAGACTTGTACCTGAGAGGTTTGGGTCAACAAGTTGACCAATACTCAGAGACAGTATTTCCACTACTAGACAAACACCGAGTTTCACATCAGGCACACAGTGTCTTTAGAAATAACTGCTACCTCCCCAGAAACTAAAACAGCTCGAAGGCACATCATAATCCTGATAGCAAGTTCAAGACATAACTGACTTCTTGATATCTAATGTTTTCATTACAGTAAAACTTTATACAATAGGAAAATACTTGCTAAACACTGTTGAAATGAAAAGAAAACAAAAACCAAAGAAAGGCTTGCAGGGAGCTCTACCCCAGCTTGCCTGCTCTTGCTGAAATGTCAAGTCTGTGTCAGTCTTGCTTAAAGATAAAACACTCTTTTGACTTTCAAGGAGCAATATAATGCTGTGACACACAAATGAGTGTTCTTGCCTCTGAATAGAAAAAACACTCTTTTTGAAAAAGAAAATACACATCCACTACAATAAGTGTTTTCTGAAATGGGAAGTTTCCTTACAGTACTAAATGCTATACACTGCAGTCTGTCTGTACACACAATGCCACCATTTTTTTTCAAGTATGTCTTGCAAATAAACACTAATTGTAGATAAAATTATTTTGCAAAACACAGAGAGTCGAGATGAAGGTGCATTTAGTTGCAAGGCACTTGTGGAGCAATTTAACCACTCATTGATTGCAGATCAAATACTGAGATGCAGTACGGTTCCAGTCTGAAGACTCTCTTTTTCTTGATATTAGGAAAAGTAGAAGCATATATTCAGAAATTGGGGGGAAGTGTCTGGGGGTGGGAGGGGGAAACACACAACACATGACAAAATCATAAATATCAAAGCATTTAAATCAGCTGAACAAGACCTGTTTTAATCACATCTGTGGCATTTCAAACTGAACACTACAGCAGCAGAGAAAGCGTAGTTTTATCAGGAACTAATCAATATTCAGTTTAACTGAACAGTCTCCTTACTGATGCTACTGCTCTCAATCACATTTTTAAAAAGCAGCAGACGACAAATAAGAGACAAAGGTGACTCCTTACTAAAATCGCTGCTTTCCTTCCACTTATTGTTCCTTATGAAAGTCACTGAACAATTGGAGTTGCTCTGGTTTCTGAGCTTAGTGATGGACTTCAGCACTTGTATGGTAGAAGATGTTCTGATGTTTAATGACATGTCGAGTTATGCACACACAATACAGAATAATTTTATAAAGCTCTTACCAAGAAAACTGGTCAATGCACTGAACACATTAGACAGAATATGAGAACGAAGTGACCCAACAGTCTGGTTTGACAATCTGCTATCACAAAACACCTGGAATTGAAATTGCATACCAAGCACCTTGCTAAAAGAGGATAGGATCAAAAGGAACCTGGTAAGACTGAATACTGAGTAGACATGGAATACTGAGTAGACATACTCAGCTTCAAACAGCTGTCTTTGCTGACTTTTGAAATCCCTTTTTTCTGCAGTTTCCTGAATTCTTCCTCTAGGCAATGCTTTCAACCAGCTTTCCGATGCTGATTTCACTGTTGTCTTTCCTCCTTGCTCTCCCAGACTGCAACTTATTAGAACAAAAAATCACATCTAAGCTGCTTACACAAATAACAAAGCAGAAATAAAAAGATATACATATCACCAGAAGGTAACTCCTAAATAGTCCTCTGGAATTTTTTATGGAAAAAATCTACCCCTCCTTCCACAGATGAAGTGCCTCAGCTTCCAAAGACAGCCCCTTCATTTCTCAATGTCTAACTCAAAATATAAGTCATCCACCAGTAAAATGAACAAAATGAGATAAAACACTACGTTCTCACATATAAATACAAAAAAAAACCCTCTCAAGCAAACAAAATTGTCAATCATTTCAATTCCATTTTATCATTAATACTAATAATAATGCAGAGAAAAAAAGTTTAAAAATTAATTAAAAGAAGACTGAGGCCTACATAATTCTCTTGCTTACTTAGACACACATTTCCAAGTGAATTTCTCCTTTTGTTCTCTCTCCAAATTTCTCAAGGCACTGATTAGACCTATTGACAATCAACTCCTTTCCATCCTTTCCCTCCTCTCCCCCAATACCCATATATCTCCTATCCAATCTTTTGCAACACTGAACACAAATAATGTATCTAATTTGGATCAGAAGCTCCCCTTTCTACAGAATTTGCCGCCTCTACTGTGTCAAACACATTTCTCAGTAATAAATCAATAATCCTAAGGTTTAGTTCAAAGTATAGTGGTGCTAAGTAAAAACACATCCCATTTTCCAAACAGGCCTTTCCTAAAACCTGCACAGTGAGGTGGCAGGGTTTGGTCACAGTTGAAGCGCCTGCATCAACCTTGATGGACACTTCAGTATTTCATGAGACTTTAAGATAAAATCCTGAGCGAAAAGCAAATCCACCAGAAAGGAGCCAGCTAGTTTGTTTGGCTCACCATTAGCGTTCTGCTGGTATCTTGCAAGACCCCAAAGCCCCTCTGACAGAATGGAAATGCAGGTCACAGTGCTTTTATTCCTCATTCAACAAATAGAATCCAAAGCCCTGTTCCAAGGTCAGTGATTGCAAAATTCTACGTTTATCTTTAAAGAACCAAAACAGGCTAAGTGGACAAATCCAAAATGGGCTTTGATAGTAGTTTCAAAAAAAAACCCAAACAAACAACAAAACAAAAAACCCAACCAACTAAAAAAAAAGCAAAACAACAACAAAAAAAACCCCCAAAAAAACCTCCCAAAACAACCCCCACAACAACAACAACAAAAGCTTCACTCTTTTGAGGCATTTCTATTCATCCCTCTTTTTTAAATCAATACCAGTACATATAGTCTTTCCTATACCATGCTCTTTGATATTACATTAAGTTGTAATCAGCCAAAAGTCCAAGCTGTGCTGCTTGGAGGAATGTTTCACCCACCAAAAGAAACCCCAATACAGTTGCCTTACCTACTTGGAGCAAAATATAGCCCACAACAGAAGCTTCAAACAGTCTATGAGCTGCAGTGTAGGAACATTGCTTGTAAAGTGCTCTACAAGATGTCTCTACTTGGGGAACCTGTGTGCATTTGCTCCACAAGTACTTCAATTTATTAATCCCACACAAATGCAAAAGCTCTGTGCTCCTTCCCTAAGGGTTAGTAAGAAAAAAAAAAAAGAATATATCCACAGGCAACTTGTTGTACATTGCAATTTTCAATTCTACCCTTCTCTGGGGTTTCAGCGTAGCAGTGGACACCTACAGTTTTGACTCTGAATGAATGAATTCACCAGGAAGCACAAAGCCCTTCTCTTCCTCTGCTCACAGGAGCTACAGCCAGCCTTTCTCCTCTTTCCTGCTGTGGCACACACATGCTGCTCCACAACTGCATGACACCAGCTTGCAACCAACCCAACTAATAACACAGAAGCAACCCAGGTGAATGAATACCACACCTATAGACAACACATGATATGCTCCTAACAGTTTTGTGTTACAATTTCAACAGTCTTCGAATGACAATTAAAGATACCATAAAAAAACCAACTTTCACAGAAGCGCTGCTTGCTTTTCTTCGCCCTCCCACCTTTTTTTTTTTCCTTAATGGATTAGTATGTGCGTAGATGCCTCTGCTTTTTTTTGTGACATCTCACTTAGAGTCTTAGATTTCCAGGTAGGTGTCTGTTTCCTCCCTTTCACCCACATGAGATTTATTTCTGCACTGGGAATCAACTTGAAAGAGATTTCCTTCTAGCTGTTCACCTCCTCCCTCAGACGAAAGGCAGCTTTTCAAGCAGCCTAAACAGTTCCATTCATTCATTACTGTAACTGTCACATTGTGCACATCAAAACCAAAGCACTCACTGTTATTGTCCACTGCAGGCAGGAATTGAAGCCATCCCTGAATCTGCTCTCTAAATCCATGGGGCTAAATAAATCTTTCATTTTATGAAGCAAGGAAGAAGTGAATATTTAGCCATAAAGTCTTGCAGTGATGTGCTGTGAAAATACGGTTTCTCCTATCAGCAATTACACTGATATACTAGGCCAAGCTCACTTTGAGGCCCAGCTAGACACTATGACACCTGTAAAGCTAATAAGGACTATTTATGGGATTAAAATAGGCAAACTAGAATACCATTTATGCTGGAAATTTACCACAAGTTCAGTGTATATGATCATAACCTGATAACACAGCTTGTCTTTGGACTGAAGTCAGTGACATCTTGGAAGGGAAGTCAACTCTGATGTTATTTGTATGGACTTCACAAAATGCTACAGTGCAGCACATCAGCCAGCTACACTTTCCAAAAAAAGATTAAATACTAAGTGACTACAAAGAAAAAAGCATCTGTAGGTCACTGCTGGAATGAGCAAGCTCTGTGATCACTACACAGGGAGAAGCAGCTCGTTTTGATAATTAGCATGCAGGTACTGCAGAAGAAAACCAAAGGACAGTAAGCCCCAAGCAGATGCTGAGCCAGACCAGTGGGATACAAAAATGGTTAAGCATGACCTCACTTCAGAGCTGAGCAACCTCACTCACAGCTGGCAATACTACTTGCCAAATTCTTCCTCACTCCTTCTGTACTAGCCATCAGAAAGCAAAGATGAGTTTGACATTGTAAGAGAACCACCATTTATTTCCCACAAAGCACAGTGAAATTGCAGAGCATGCCAGGTCAGACTGCTCATCATCCTATTTAATGGAACTTTGTCTGGTTGTTCAATGCTTGCTGAAATATAAGCAAGAAACCCAGAAGACAGTGAAAATAAACAACTTTGCATTGATCAGTGTCCTTCTAGTCCAGTTTCCACTAATACACTTACACCCTTTTCTTCTTCTCTCTAACAGTTAAGTTCTCAAATCCTGCTAATCTGTGGAAAATGGGCCTGAATTTATTTCCATAGTATTCAGGAAGAAGTTGTCTTGAAAGTTCTTCAAATTATGCTTCTTATATGAATAGGACACAGTTTGGTGAAGTCAGCCTTCAGATAAGTATATTTGCACAAAAACATTGACATTATTATGCATTATCAGATTTTTCTAGATTTTTGTTGTTGATAAGGCTTACCTTATGTTATTATGTTATAATATTATGTTAGCTCATTATGTTATTATGGTATAACATTATTATGTTGTTGCTAATGCTTACCAGCTTTGGCTGGTGTGATAAATTTGCAGCTTCAAATTGAAGCAGAAGCATTAATAAAAATCCTAAATAGAAGTGAAAAGAAATGGAACTTTTCTACAGGAATATCCTTTATCATGTCTCATTAGCCATGTATGAATAGTCCCTGTGACTTTGCACATTAGGATTGACAATTCTTGAAACTGAGGGACCTTGTTCAATCGAAAGAAAGCACATCCTGATAGTAACTTTTTTTTTTGTTCACAGCCATTTTATCATGTGTGATTTTGCAGTCTTACCCTTAAAGGGTGATCCTGAAAGTTCATTGATAAGCAATACTTGATTTTTGACTGCACACCAAGAAACACATCATTGGATAGTGGTTATGAGCTGCTTTTAGATGAGAAACATTATTTGGATCTATCCTACAGCTCACCTCAGAACCAAAGTTCTGCCATTCCTTTCCCTCTAATGCAAAGGAAAAGCGGTCACTTCCATGTCTGTTCCCATGAGCTGTTCACCACCTTCTTCTGCATGTGAGGCTGAATATAGTCTTCACCATGAGCATCCCTCATAAGGAGGCACCATAGCCGAGACACAGTCTGATAAAATGGTTGCATATGAGGACAGAAATCAGTCTTGTTAAAATTACGAGAAGGCAGGGAGAAGCAACCTGCCCCTAATCGCTACAGCACCGTGCATCTTGGGCCTCAGGAATATTCACTCTGCCCACAAGCTCAACATTACTATTACTACTACACCACCAACTACTACTACTACACAAAACACCAACCAAAAGCTTAATTTGAACTAAAATACTTTTGTTTTCTTTTAGACTTATAAATGAGTGCCTGCACATGACAAGGACGCATGAAGGAAAACAAAAGACTACTTCCCCCTCCTCCCCAGTTTCCTTCCCAAAGTTCTACTTTTGAAAGCACATCTAAGATAAACCCTTTCTTCCTCACAGAAATGCCAATTATATACAAATAAAAGTTCTCCTTATGCTTACAGTGAAGCAAGTAATGTGTTTAAAGAAACGCAGTAAATCCCCCATCATTAGACTGTGATGCTGGAGACTGTCTCAGCTTCAGGGTTAAGAGAAATCAAGATAAATGGCTTATGCAAAACTGGTCCAAGCATTAAAAAAAAAAAAATTATCTCTCATATTTAGCATGTGTGAAAGTTAACCCCAAGAGATGAGTGGTGACAGTACTAATCCCTTTTATACAGCTGTCAACTGAAATTAGCCCCAAGATAATCTCTGCAAGCATGACAGAGAAGGTACACATTTCCACAGATGCCTTATTCATAATATCCCTCTACTGTAGCACAGACTCGAAGCCCCCACAACCTGAAAGAAGTCAACCTCCTAATTTATTGTTACAAGTCACTATAGAAACTCTGTATATATGAAAGCGCACATATGCAAGGCAAGGGGGAGGAAAAGAAAAAGAGAGAAAACAGCTTTATTATCAAAAATCCAAAAGTCAGAAATTAATTCAAAGCCACTCATATGTTGGTAATTTTTAATAATTAAAGAAAAACTACGGCCTGCTGCTGGAGTTTTACATACATCACTTTTCCTCTGCGAGAACATTAGCTGGCAGATCTGCAGGAAGGAGCCATGAGCAAAAAGCACACCAATGACTCTCTGCCATAGAAATGTGCCTCAAAATCCAGTCTTTTACTTCTGTTACTAAAATTGCATTCCTAGACCTCATCTTTGAAGCTGTTAAAATCTAAGCTAAATGCAAACCAATGAAGCATCAGCAATCTTGAATCTGAAAAGATTACAGAAAACCAGCAGCTCTCTTAATCTTGATAGACTATGATTCATGAAAATATTTGTAGTGATCATTCATTTATTTCTCTTTGGGCTAACAATCAACTCTGAAATTAACTTTCCGAAATTTATTTCCTAAATTTAAAGTATAAAAAACTCACAATAATTAATGAAAATAGGATTAAAAAAATTTTGCAGTGCTTTTACATATATTTTATATACACATACATACACACATACCTCTAAACAAAAACTTGTGTTTCTCATGCAAGTTATACAAAATTCAGTTAAATTCTATGTCATTGAAAACACTTATTTTTCATGTAATATAGGTCAATGTATTTAATATCTTTGCTCAGTTGTTCAGCCATCACAGATAAAAATTTTCAAGTGCAATGATAATTTAGAGTGAAAGTCAACATAGAAACCCTGATAAAATCAGTGCCAGTAAAAGAAGAATGACAGCCAAATACAGAATTTCTACCCAAGTGCAGGCAAATACCAGCGAGCCAATGAGTGTCTGGCTGTGTGTGCACACACAGCTTGGAATCTGCACCTTTATGCAGCGGGAAGGTGCTGAAGCTCTGGGGTTTACACAACACCTATTGACATGGTATGCTACAACCTCGGGGTGAATTGTTCCCCCACAGGCTCCTGCTGTCGTTGCAGGGGGTGGCATGAAGAGATGTGTTCCCACCTAAGAGCAGACGAGGCTCAACAAGGTTAAGAAGTCTTTGGAAGGTGCAAAACCAGAGAATCACAGAACAGCAGAGCTTAGGAGCATCCTTTGGAGGTCATCTGGTCCTAATCTTCTGCTCAAGCAGGGTCACCTAGAACAGGCTGTCCAGGACCTTGTCCATATGGGAATGCAGAGGAAGTAAAGAACAAAGCAAAAGACCTGTCTTACCTGATGTGTGTACAGGAACTGGCCCTGAAAAGGAGCAGCTCACTGACACCCTGTGAACTCTGAAAGGTCATGCTTCTCCAGCACTACTATTTCATTTACTTTTGCTGTGCATCTGCTTCCACTACAAACCTTACACTAAGTCAATAGCACAAGTAACCTAAAAAACCTCAATCCAAGTTTTCACTTGTATACACAACAGGCACACTGGAAAACCTACAGACTGGCAAATATTTAGCACAAACACAGTAATCAGGGCCAACATCAAATATTGTAGAAAGTGCTATAACTAAGGAGAATCAATTGTGCCCAAAGAGGCCTAGAGGAGATGGCATAACCTGGCACAAACTAAAGCAGCCCTGATAGGCTAGATCCTGCACAGTGTGACGAAACGCACACACAAACCCGGAGAGGTCTCAACCAGAATAAAGTCAACACCAGAACCAATTGCCTACTGTAATCTCCATGTAAACCTCTCCATGCCTCTCAAACCACTGGGAAATTAAAATCATGTCAAGATCTGTAAAAATATGCATCAGGAAATAATCAAGTACTACAGTGTCCCTGCGATCCGCTACACCAAGGAACAACTCACTTTCAGAAATTATACTTAGAGTTGCACAACTGTGTAATATGCATGCAGGCAAAGAGTGAAAGTGGAAGTTTGAATTCATAAGCCCCTTGACAAGATTCTAAATAACTATTAAACAATGTATTCAGACTGAAAAGAAAGCTCCACAGAATACAGCAGCTGAAAAATCTGTAAAATTAGCAAGAGAGGCAACTTCTCAGGCAAAGGATGAAAGGCAAGCTTCAAGTATCCCCTCTCTTGGCTTTCCCAGTATAAGCAAGCTCCACCTTCATACACCAGTGTGCTACCCCACAGGGACACTTGTGCAATGAAATTTTTTTTGTTGTTTTAATCCAAATCAATATATTTTCACAAGACTGAAGAGACAATACAGAGGTAGAAATAGCAGATCATAGGGAGGAGAAGTCCTGTCTAAACTAACATTTCTGAAAAATAAAGTTATGAAGTTCTATCTTAGGAATCTAGGAGGCTACTAATGAGAAAGAGACAGTGCACCCCAGTTTAGTGCTATGTAACTGTGAACATCAAATACTGATATGTCTATTTCTTGGGAAAATCCACTTGGGTTTGTTTTTGGTTTCAAGAAGATGATCCCAGAGCACATTCACCTTGGTACTGGCAGTGGCTCTGCATCAAGAAGCCAAGTACTTTTAATCTGCTTATGTGTCTACATGTGTCTAGTCACCCACATGTGACTGCTGCTACAAGTGTGATTCCCAGAGGTGAGATCTAGTCAGATGTCTATGGTGCAGACAGCTAAGTCTGCTTATGAAGTCTGGGTGATTAGCTCGAAGAGAAAGAAGACATCTGGGGGCATGATTCATCTGACCTATTTCAGTTGTTTACATAGCATGAAACGTGTCTTCCTCTTCGTGGATGATAAAGCAGAGCCTAGACACTGACACAGCAGGTTGTCAGCATGTGGTCAGATGATTCCCACTTATGTGCCTGAGCTTATGAGGGTGGAGGGAGCAAAATAAACAAACAAAAAACAACATAAAAGCCCATCAACTTCTCTTTCAATAAGCTTGTCTGCTATTTGAAATGCGTTTTTCCCAAAATGCATCTTTGATTTGTAAGTCCTTTGGTATGACTAGTAATGCCACCCTGTGCAGAGAACCAGGGTTTAAAGGGAAGCAGAAGAAACAGAAATAAATGCAGCAAAAATTATTTTTAAAATAAAGGCCAAGGACATATTAGCATTATAGCTCCTGATGCAATATGCGAGTTTAGTGGGGTGTAACTATTTAAATGCATCTAAAACAGCTGGTGGGATTTTCAGACACAAAAAAGAGATAATTGTCAATCTTATTCACAGCAATTAAATCTGTATAGGCTAAAATAGGATCTATTGTTCCCCACAAATACTGGGACTGAAGCCAGAAGTAACTTTAGTGGACCAGAAATTTGGCAGCTCAGAAAGTGGCTGAGAACTGTGTATTCTCTAGCATAACAGGGAAAAAGCCCAACCCACAACCAGGGACCAAAGACAAGTTCAGAGACTTTTTCATAAAAAGAATTTTTCGTCTTCTGAAAGTACCAGGGAGTTATCAGAAATTAATATTGAAACAGACGTCAACATAGACTTATCTCAGTCCATATTCTACACACATGGAAGTGTATCCAGCAATTTCTTCTGGTGACTGAAAAGAAGAAAGTTAGAGATTATTATTGCTATATTTAGACATTTGCACACTACCCCGATGCCCACCTTTGGAGTCATTGAGTGTAGGATATTTAGATAGGCACAGAAACCTGGAGAGCTGTTATCAACAGGCCAACGCTGCCAGTAGAGAAATAATCATTAAATCTGCTCTCAATTCAAAATGAACAACAAGTGGCAGCAAAGGATTTGCAAATCATTTGCCAAGGACAAAATACCTCTAGCAGCATTAAGTGATGGCTACATCCTTATTACTACATACAACTGGCCCTTATTACTACATACAACTTGGCTCCAGCCCAGGAGCCAAGGGCATGGGCTACTCTCTTCATCATCTCCCAGAACTATCTGCATCCAAACTGCCCAAGGCTGCCCAGGCTGCTGCTGGGTACCACCTGAATAACTGCCAGATTGCACGGGCCACAGCCATGCTGGACACACACTAGCAAAACACACAAATGCATGACAAATACTGAAGCCAGCATCTGCTTCAGCAGTATTTCCTAGCACGAGTGTTGTTCTGGCAGCCAGAACAGGACCTACAATGAAGGGTAGCTTATCCCAGCCTGCAGGCTCAGAAACGATATCTGGTTACACTTTTCTACTTGACAATTCCCCAGGAACGTCAGAGAAACAAAACCAAATTATTTTTTCTTACACACTTTCCCTTGAAAAGGAAAACAAACTCCTCTTATTTCACCATGTGATGCACCTGAAATATAATTCTGATAAAAGATGAGTACAGATAGCTGCTGTTATGCACCATGAACACCATAATTAAAAACCATTCATCTTCAAAAGACCTTTCTCCAAACTTTCAAGTGTGTTACATTATTCATTGGAAAGACTTCTTCTGCACTCAAGGAAAAATGAAGTTAACCACTTCTTCTGTAGCAAGAAAATCTACTAATACCAAAGACTTTTGCAGAAAAGCCCACATAGTTTTTGACCGAACTGGGATATTGGTAAAGATGAATCCCAGGAACTTAAAAAGGATGGTCTATTGCCAAATCCCAACACTGTGCTGAGAAAACAGGCACAGCATCAGCACCGCAGTGTTACGGCAAAGGCAGGGTGACAGCCATTTCTGTCTGAGCACCACCCTTTTGGATCACAAAGACACTGGAAGAGATGCTTGAGCCACCATTTGATCCTGGACAGCTCTGAGCCCTGGTTGTTGCTAACTCAGCACTGGCAAGTGTTCTGGCTGCTGCTCAGCTCAGCATGAACATACTCTCAGTGCTGGGCCCAAGTTTCCTCTTCAGGAACATGCAGCACTAAGGTATCCATGGAATTAGCGGAGTAGCCTAAAGGATTCTCCAAGTCAAACCTGGTAAAGCCTAACTTTGCCTCATTTCACATTCTCCAGTCCCATGTCAAGTTCTTCAGGGTTCAAGCGCATTCCTCCTAAGTTTTCTCATTCTTTTTTTTTCTTTAGATTCCCTCTGTCTCAGGTTTCTTCTAGCAGGCCCCTTGGTTAAAGGAATATCCCATAGTGATCCTACATCCCTTCCCCAATCCTCAAGATGGTACCGAGCTTTCTGACCCAATTCTTCAACCTCCTAGATAGTACTTGTCCTACCACCAAAACACTTGGGGTTTTTTTCTCTCCTCCTTGAAAGGAAGCTAAAGGAAGTATTTCCTACTTTCAGTCAACACTGCCCAAAGATACTGCCACTAAAAGAAAGAAAAATAAAAACTCCGAGTCATCTAGTTTTATAATCAGCAACAAACAGAAACTTCATAACAAACCAATATACACATTACTCTGGAACTGATTCTCAGAATTATCCTCCAGCTCTACAAGACTGTCTCCTAATACAAGGCAATAAATACAGCAGCTTAATACATATTATGTCTTGCTTTCAAATTCCTTAATATATCGCACAATACAGTAGAATAACATCAAATAGCTTTTACATACAGACCAAAAAAACCTTGGAAGCACCTACAAAATAAGAGAACAAAAATAAAGAAAATATTTTAAGCACAAGATACAACAGCTTAATAAAAAGTAGTGTCTATATAATACCACATCTATGTACAACCAGTAAGTTGTATTTTATCTTATATGCAAATATACACAGACACACACAAAAATAATTTTAAAATAACGAATGAAACATCCGGGCCCTTCCATTTTTACACTGGATTTCTCACTTTTAACTGATACCAATATACCTTTCCTTCCTTTTACCCATCAACTAGCTCAGAATATCCAACTTTTCTCATCAGAGTGTGTGTTTCAATAGCAGGGGGAATTCTCCGATTAAGAAAAAGGAAATTCTTTACTCACAGATTCATATAGCCACAAAATATGATCACACCACCTACTGTACAAAATTCTATAGTGTTTCCTGAACCAGTTAAATCACCATACTTCCTTTTTGCCTTGGAGACACACACAGACACATACATATATGTTTATATATGTATCTCCCACATATATATTTTAAACAGGGATAAACTTATTTGCTTAGGACATGTTTTATTTACTATTATAAAGATATTAGACTACTATAAAGATTAAGCAATACAATCTCAGAGTGTTGAAATAAAATGCCCCACAGAATACTGGAGTAATCCGCACAGCAATTAGAAAAGAAAGATTTGAAATACAGAGGAATCTTCCCCTACCAGGAAGAGAAAGGAAAAAAAATTAAAAAGCAAGCAAAAAAAATTCCAATTCCTCTGAAATACTGACTACATGAATAAGCACAAAATTCAGTCTTACAAAGAAAGGACTTTGAGTAATGCATTTCTGAACAGAAGAAACAGGTCTTTCCAGAGAACGGAGAGTGGTTGCAGCAGGGGCAAAGGTGTCTTCTGCCACACTACCTGCTGTTACACACCTCTCTCCTGTAACACATGTTAACAGTTATGTGGCCTCACAGATTCAGGGGAAAGAAGGGCACCCGAGCGAAGGTACACTGACTGACCTCCTCCAGAGCAGCATTACACACTCAGGGGTGAGCACGTTGCCCATTTAGGTCTGCAGAGAAACCAGTTTGCAGCAGACAATGGCAGCAACTACATCTTGCTGCTCCCCTACCCACTGTGGGATGGTGGTGCCAACAGCAAATGAAGGATGCCAACCTTCCAACCTGCCAATTTCACAGTCCACAGTCCTTAAAATCTGCTTCCATAGATAAACGGGAACAAAACAAAAATAATTTCCTCGAGCATCTTCAGAACAGCCTTAGCACAGCTGTACTGTCCCTGGTATGTCAGAACTCCAAGGCAGCATTTTGGAGTAGACAGCAGGGAGCAAGTAGAGCTACTTACATGCTTTACTGAACGTTTTATAAAGGAACGTTACTCTCCTGCTGTAGTACTGGGACCAGACACCTCTAAGTAAACGCCAAAAGAAGGGTCCACTTCCTGCTTGATGGTTGTCTATTGTACATGATGACTGCTCCAATCTCAATGGTTGCTCCAATCTCAGTTAATCACATCTTATCACTTGATCTTAGATAAATATGTCTCTCCATGTGTGATTCCTTCCCTTGTGAAAGTTATTCTGGCTGGTACTTCTTCCCTCTTATAAAGAAAAGAGGCTTTTCCAGAAGGTTGGATGCTGAAGGAAAATTGCATGTCTTCTTTTTCTTTTTTTTTTGCAAGCAGTATTTCTGCTTAAGAAGGCATGTTTTTTTCACTTACTGCAAAAGAAATTACTAAAATTGTTTAATCCTCTCACTTCCACATGCATGAAACTTTGCCCAGTCTTCTTTCTGGATTTACTGTACTTTTTAGACCATAACTAGCCATTGAATATTAAATTAATTTCTCCCATAAAGACATCAGTGGGAGGCCAGAGGATTAAGCAATCAGCATCCCATCTTTCCCATTTATATATGCATACAAAAACTTCACTGCATTCTATTTTCTTACCTCTATGACAACAGTATTTCCTCCACCCCGATTTATCTCCTGCCTACCAGCACAGACTTAACTACAAGGAAAGGAAAAAATATCTCAATGCCTAATTAGGATGGTTTTGATGGGGGAAGAGGTAATTTTCTTCACATAGCCCCTAGTATGGGGTTATGTTTTGGATTTGTGCTGAACACAGTGATGATAATAGAGATTTTTTCTGTTATTGATGAGCGGTGTTTACATGGAACCAAGGCCTTCTCAGCTTTTTGTACAGCCACACTGAGGAAGAGACTGGGGGTGCCTGGGAGGCTGGGAAGAGGCACAGCCAAGACAGGTGACCCAAACTGACCAAAGGGATGTTCCAGACCATGTGACAGCATGCTCAGTATATAAAGTGAGGGAAAGAAGGTGGGGGATGTCTGAAGTGATGTCATTTGTCTTCCCCAGTAACCATTACATGTGATGGGGCCCTGCTCTCCTGGAGATGGCTGAGCACCTACCTGCCCATGGGAAAATGTCCATTAATTCCTTGTTTTCCTTTGCTTGCGTGTGCAGCTTTTGCTCTCCTTTGTCTCAGCCTACGGGTTTTCTCACTTTTACTCCTCTGATTTTCTAGATGGTAGTCAGCATCACTGTGTATCTTTTTTTTTTTTTTGCCATTTCCTTCATCATGTAATGGTACAATGTGCTGTGAAGAATACCAACTAATATTCTCTTAGGATATGGTATATTTTGAACATGACTCAAACATTCAGTAGAAATTTTTCTCTCGAAATGACACTTTGTATCCAATTACATTTTGAACAGCCTCAATAATTAGTGCAAAGAGCGCTACAGTGATAATTGTATCCATTAGACTTCTGTGCTTCCAGCTTCTTTTTTTGCCTATGGTTCCACAGTGGCCTTCAACTGGGCTTTAAATATCACAACAAAAAAAATTAAACAAAAGCACTGTTATAGTTAGCTCTCAATAGTACACAGACTTTCAAAATCATCTTGATTAAGGCAAGACTGATCATTTTTACAACCTATTAACAAAGAAATTCACTGTTTGGACATGGGAACAATACACCCAAAACTGTTTAACTCATCTCAGGCTTTGTCCTTTACAAAGTGTCTTCAAAACATTAATAGGGTTATCTTCTGTAACAAAGGCAGCATGGCTTCATTAACAGCCCAAGAAACCAGTGAGAGAAGTGGATCACACTCAGCTTCTTTGCTCTAAGAATATTCCCTACATCACCACCACTCTGTAGGCACTTATAAGACTCAATGGATAATAGAGTCAAATTAACATTCAGTTTGTGGGGCTGTTTTGCATATCATTTAGGTGCATGCCACAAGGTAAACACTCCTCAACCCCATCTAGATTGGGTCTCCAAAAAACACTACAACTCTACTAAGCTTATCTACCTGAAGAACTGCTCTTTCAAAAATAAGAAGACCACCTTTGCTTTCAAGACACTGGATAATGTCTGTTAAATCAGAGAAAGAACTATTTCTGTCACCATATGAGGAAAGAGACTATCCATCTTGTCAAGTAAAGGGATGGGCATGCTTTTAAGCACTATCACTTCAGTCAGAAGTTAATGGAAGCAAGCAACAGCTCAGAGATATGAACAGAGATCAAGACATCTCTGTCATGCTTATTCCTCACCTTTCAGGCAGTCTGGTACTCATAGCTCTTTGTACCTTTAAAAGCAAGTCAAAAACTGCACAGAAGCCCGAAACAGCCTAATGGAACAAACAGCTTTTCTTTCCAGCTTTGGCAGATTAGAAGAATAATGAAGTTTCCAAGCCTTTGGGAGCTAAATAAAAATAAAAAAAAAATCCACAAACTCGCATGGGCAGGTCTATAAATGAGCAGATGCACAGAATACTATGTAAACAAAAACAGAAGCAAAATGTTTTCCTTCTCCTATTGTAGCTTATTTGTATCTACCTCCCCAGGCAGGCCGATAGACTATAATATATTCCTGGTGCTTTGACGAGTGCAGGATGCAGTGCCACAGGCAGAACTGCTGCTTATTAGAATATGCCAATTTATTCCTGATTTCAGAGTATGTTTCAGCTACCTCTCACATATAAAATCAGAGCGCAGCTTTGTTTATATTTGCTGCTGAGAGAAAGTGATGAACACCAGAGGACACAGCCTGCCAAGCACAAACAACTCCAAGACTATTTGTCACAGTGTGAGCCTCCTCTAGGAGCTCATGTTGCAGCTCGGGGTCAGTGCCCCACCAGCTTAGTTCCTGCACCTCAGATGAGCTGTACTGATGACACACATCTACAGGGATTTTCACTGGGAAGCAGTGGTTCAGTGATAATGTGCACGGTAATAAAATCTTCCCAGTCAGATAAAATAGGTTTGCATATGCTGTGCTACATTTTGCTGTGGTAAAATCACTCTCTAAATAGAGCTTTCTGACATAATCCTAGCACAGTAAGGAGGACAAACAGCATTGGAAACACTAGTTTGGGGAGAGGAAAGTGACAGATGAATGCATCTGATAATACATTATCAGTGTAAGGAGAGAAAGTTAGATTATTTTTTTTCCCTGCATGTTCTACAGTTGTCTTTAAGTAAAATGTAGTCTTGAAGTTCTATAGACTGGTGCCCTCTATCAGAACTTCAGCAATTAATAAGTGTAGTCCTTCAAGTGTTTAATCACAGCTTTTGATTTAGAAGTACATCTCTAAACATGAATTTTTTATTTAACAATAGGTATGCCTCTGTCACTTTTCAAATACGTATTATTAATCAGAATGTAATTCCTTTCTTCACATCTCTCAGATGAGACAGAACTGTGAAAATACACATTTTTTTCAGACTAAAACCAGCCTTGTTCACCTACACAAAGGTTACCCAGTCTAGGTCAAGAGACAAAAGTACACCAATCCCACCTCTCCTCCCGTCTGACCTCATACAAAGCTAGCAAGGTTGCTTTATAGTACGTGGAGTTTCCCTCATCTGTGCTAAGACCTCCAGACAGGAGTTTAGCAAAGACATTGTTCTACATAGATGTGTCTTCTGAGGGTAGATGACCACTGGCTCCTCCTGTTCCCAGGGGGTTTGTTGGTGATGCAAATTTGGGAGATGAGTTAGAGGGCAAAACTGGGCTTTGCTCCCCAGTGGCTTAGGCACCCATGTCCTCTGGTGTCATAAGCTGATGTCCCCAGGCTGAGCAACGACATTTCTCTGCCAGTGACAGGGTGCTGATACTCAGTCAACAGCAGTTTCCCAAATACCAAACACAGGGTTTGCTGCTTTCAAGACCAGGAAAACCAGTTCCTCAACTCAGCATTAATGGATGGTTCTGCAGCTGAAACTGCTAAGGACTGTGGGTTAAACCTTCAGCAGTCTCAAAAGCAGTGAAGAAAGGGACATGGGATCCTTAGGCCTACATTCAAAGTATTTTTCCTACAAGTAAGCAAGAAAAAAAAAAAAAAATCTTTGTTTCTTCATATACAGTTACTTAGCCACAAGTTTCCTTTCTCCCAACTGTAAGTAAAAATAATTACAACATTAAACATAAACAGCATAACATAAACATAAAATAATCCCATTTTATAGAGAAAGCTCATAACCTCAAAAAAGATCACCTCTAGCCAAAGGACTGACAGAATCAACACCTGCCCTCCCAAGAGTCCCTAGTACCCAATTGAACTTATTTCTGCAAGAAACTGACAGACCAACTTAGAGTAAGCCGGAAAAGCAAGTGCTTTTCCTGGCTACAGTTCCACATCCCCAGTATGTGACCTGAGTTAACTGTTTTCCTCATTTCTCCGAACAGGGAGCTCATACTCTGCACCCCAGGTATGGTATGTGGGTTGGTTTTATACAGTGCTGCTTCTCACCCCACTCACCCTCTTCACCTCTGACCGTCAGCTTTAGCAGGTAAGCCAAAGGAAGAAATTATTACAGTAAACTTTTTCATTATCCAGCTCTATCTGCATACTCAGGACAGATTCTAATGCAGTAGAAACCTATATTAGCACTGTTTTTTAAAAAAAGAATAAGCTGGCTCCCACTCAGTATCTCATTTATTAGATCACAGATGTTCTTAACAAACAGTGGTAAAGCAGGATAAAAATCAGCAAAATAAATATGTATTTGCAACCAGCACTGCACTGAAAAAAGGCAACACCATTTTATGTCCTATCAGTCAAGCCCACAGAGGTTTACCAATCACAACCTGCAATCACACCAAACATATTGGTTGCCTTAGGCAGCTGCATTTTTGCATCATTTCTGCCTCAGCAGAAGAGATAACTCAGGTATTGAATCAGATAAACTGTAATTTTTTGGCCCATAAAAGCCCATATGTCAGTCTTTTATCCTTCCAGCAAA
>VZRN01006818.1:1011672-1050472 GCA_013397935.1 Dasyornis broadbenti
AAAAAAAAAAAAAAGCTATGTTGAATCAAAGGCTCAGGATTCAGCTCAGGCAATAAGCCCTCAATAAAGAGTTTTGTGAACCTGACTCATCAGCCAAGCAAACAGGCAGCTGAGGCTTCATCACCCTCCAGGTGTGTTTACCATCTTCCCCAATAGGATTTACTCTGCCTGTAGGCTCTCCACAAGCTGCCTCTGGCTCCGCACCTGCTCACTCACAGCCAAACCAACCTCCAGTGACTGATACCAAATCAACAGCCGACACGACCAAGCCACAGACACCACACTATCCTAATGAATATTACAAAAGAGTTCATCTGCTGGAGAACACAGGCAGGTATCTCAAAGCAGGCTGTCTTAAAAAGACATCAGCTAGATAACACCAGTTTTTCTAGGGGAGATGCCTGAAAACTTCTCCTTCTCTCACCAAGACACTAAGCATCAATGCAAGTATGATGCTAAGTGGGGCTTAGAAACCTCTGTCTGTTCCCAAATCCCTCATACATTGATTGTGAGGTTTTGAGAAAGCTGCTTCCACTTAAGACAAATTTCCAGTTTATAACCTTGGCAAAAACTGCATCAGGAGCCTCCAGATTAGCCAGTCACAAGAAGAGTCCTGCTCTCAGTAAAGGCTCTTAAGACCTTTAAGTAAAAAGTGTCAGCAGACCAAATACAAAAGCCTCCTTTTCATTGCCTGGAAATTCATGCTATGTTAACAAAACAGCTTGCCAGTTTGTTGTCTGTCTTTGTACAGTAAAGTTTGCGTGTGCCACAGGAAGAGGGAATTAAGGAAGAAGTGGTTTTAAACTGTTGTTCCTTCTTGGAGTACTGCCATAACCTGGTTTCAGGAGGCGAAACTACAAGTTCCGTATATTGTCTCTAAAGTTCCTTCTCTACAGCTGCATTCAGGAACAGAAAACACCTGTGTTGTTCTGGTGAGATCTCAGGATGTGAGACCGTGAACTAGACTATCGATAATGTGAACTCAGTACTGATCAAAGACTTCAAGAACAGAGAGAGGTGCATGAAGAAAACAGAAATTAAAGATACAAAGTAAAAGATTTGGGTTGGGTTATTTTTTTAGGCTGAAACCTAAGGCTCAGATTTATTGCACCCTTGTCCTGATTGCTATCCCATGCCTCAGTTTACAGCCCACAAAAAATGGTGCACGTGGCTCAGACCTCAGCTCAATGTAGATGTTCAAGTCAACAGCTTTGTCCTGGCTTTGCAGGCAGGTTTTACAACTTGCACTAAAGCTGCAGGCTGCCCTGACCACAAAGCATTTACCTGGTTAGCTTTCTGCCAGCCACACTCTGCACATGATTGATGTGCACCTTGAAATGGTTTCTCCACTCAGCAAAATACAGGCTGAACGTTGAACTCTGCAGCAGTAGTTAAATCAGGCATGGTTATAAGAGATCTGTCCTATGCCATACAAGATTTCTTGTGTGCAACTTTCACATTAATCAGTTCTCAAGTTATTTTAAGAGAAAACTCTTCAATACCTACAGGAAAAAGCAAATTTGAGAGAGAAGACACTAAAGTGATTAGACAGTCTTTTTAGCTTCTTCACTTTAAGCAGGAGCTTATTTCAGAGGGTAGTTTTCAATTTCCAGGAGATGTGATTGAGGTGAGGGGGCATGGCAAGTAGCTTTGCCATTTTGCAAGTCAATGAATTCCAACAATTCATCAAACTAAACCCACAGGTGCCTTTCATCAGTAGAGCCCAAGCAACATTCTCTCGCCAAAAGGCTGGACTGATGAAATCCCAAAACCTCAAGAGCCACAAAAAGCACAGAATTGAAAAACAGGTGACATCTCCAGCATCTGATACCTGCTGAGTATTAGATTAATAAACACTCCCTACAGTCAGCATTTCCACAGAAAATGTAGTAACTGTCAAACTTAGTTTGAAACCCATTGACTTTTTAGCCAAGTAAGGAGGTGTACACAGAACATTTCCACAGATCTTGTTTCCATAGAAAACAGAGTAAATAATTGATCAGAATAATGAAAAAGATTAAATAAAGAAGTGCAGACCAGACTATGGAGCTCAACAGGAATGGCAAGTTGGTTTCTTTGTGAGGCATTTTAGGGAGTTCCGTTTGCTTGCTTTTAAGACCAGGAGAAAATGTGGTGTTACCCCATATATGACTACAGAATGAAGAATCATACAAAACTGCACTGTAATTCCAATGCAGTATCATAGAGATAATGCCCAAAACACAAGGTTTCAGTGTTTTACTTTCAGCTTCATTGGAAGTTTAAAAAGGTTTTAATCTGATATCCACACACAGCTAGACACAACCAGTACTAGAATAAATTCAGCATGGTGTGACATACCCCTAAACAAGTACAAACTTTATCTTGTACCTCAATTAAATAAAAATATCACCCAAGTGAAAACACATTTGTACAACTCATTAAATAGAAGTTGCCTGAGAGTTCCACACTTTTCTCACACTATCAATTTTTAAAAATAATCTTAGGAGTATCTTAGAATATCCTCTTCCTCTTTTCAAAACTAACACTGCACATGACAGGAAGATGAAATTACTCAATACTAACACTCAAATTCGATCTACAGTAACACATTTAGTTTTATATGATACTGACAAAAAAAAAAAAGAGCTATAGGCATAGTAAACTGGATTTCATACATCCAGCTTAGATTAAACAATCTCTCTCTACATCTACTACACTGTTTTTCATTCCATACTATTAAAATATAATAGGTGATGACAACATTAAATGCACAATGTGCCTTGTCCTCCATTCGAGGACCAGAATGGGAGATGTGCAAGGTGAGATACTCACTACCAATTTTAATCAACACAGTCTAAGGACACAGAGAGAAATTATTCCATCTCCCACAAGATAACAGGCAAGTGTCTAGTGAAAGAAATGAGGCTGGAAAAGTCAGGACATTCCTCATGTTTTAGGCAGGGAGAGGAAAATAACCCAGAGCATATGTTCTGACCAGCTCCAGCAAAAGTGCCTTCAGAAGGACACATTACCCGAAAGGATACAAAAGGAAGATGTAGCTTTAGCCACTCTTTGGGACATGTCAGCCCAAGTGTGGGGCTCACTGTCCACTATCACAAGTTGTTTAAGATAATGAAGTAGGTAAGAAAGGATTTTAGGATTAAAAAACCCGAACAAACAACAACCAAAAAATCCAAACAGAAAACCCAACTAAGCATAACTCTAAAAATACATTTTGATGTGTCATCTTTTTACAACATTGGAAATAAACTTTTCCTGTAGTGAATCAAATAAATGTATTTTTAACTCTAAACCTTTACTTTGAACCAGCCTCACCTCACGACGTCTGGTACACAAAAGGTACTCCACCACCAAGGACATGAAGAGTTCTTGTGATGCTCAACTCCCAGTTGAGTTCAAGGGTTCTCAGAGAATAACATCACGCTCCTTTACTAAACTGTACAGATCATGCAGGAATTGCATGGGTCATTGCAGGGATCCAGGTGAAAAAAGGGTTTGTGTGACAAACCTTGAGCAGGCTACCTCCTCGGTACTCAGCAGTTTATTCTAAGCATGTCTAAACCTTAAGAGTCCTCAAGGAATTCTGCAATGAACATGAAGATGGCATATGAGTCATCAAAACACAGGGCAGGAGAACCTTTTAAATTCAGCTACAGAGTGATTGGAACTGACAGAGATGCCATTTTACTTTGGCGACCATAGCAAGTCATACTGTATTTTTGACCAAGATTTACATCTGTTTTACCATGAAGAGCTTTATGTTTCCAGTATGTTACTGCCACAGTCCAGAAATGATGGTCAGTTTAGAAAAAAAAAATAACAAAGCAAAAGGGGAGAATTTTTTATTTCAAGATAACATTTGGATTGTAGCAAAAAAATCATTCCAGGGCCTACTGAGAAACATGAATTTACATCAATGTACACTCATGAGATAAACGCAGATATGTCTTTCTCTAGTCATATTTAATCTTGTTTAACGTTGCTTGCTGAGGGCAATGACACAGCAATTGCAACAGCAGAAAAAATCCAGGGAAGATTTCCCACCCCTACCTTTACGAAATTTTTTTACTGATCATTTGGATCAATGTTTGTCTTTAGCATCAAGCTCCTTTCTGGGGTACTTAAACAAGGACATACAATTTTCCTCCCTATAACAGCTAAAACACTTTCTGGAGAAATTTAACAGGTGTTGACGTCACATGTTCAAGGACTCTGTGTAGACTGCTGAACACAGTGTACTGTTTAATCCGTCAGAAGAGGAAAATATCCAAATTATTCTGTTCTTGGTATCTCTATCACATGCCTGGCAAAGAGCAAGGCTGTTAACACTCACTCAACACACTCACTACACGTGAGCAATGCTTGGTTTCCAACAGCAGATTCACATCCCAGCTGGTGAGAAGATACCACCCCTCCCCAAGATGATTCCCTCACTGTTAGTCAAAACTCTCCCCCTTGATAAGGGTAAAGTCTTGTCCCAATGACCTCAAAAATTATTACAATTTGGAATTATAAAACCAGGAGTTAGAACAGTAACTGTTGGATAAAGGGCAAAAATAAAAAAAAGAATACATTGCTCATCAAAAGAGATGGGTGAGGGTTGACCCTCTGTCATTCCTTAGAGAAAAAAAACAAAACCATCTCACAATGAAAGCAAACAAAAGCAACAGGGTCATCACTGAAGCAAGTCCAGAGCAAAGATAAAAGGAGTTTAAGATTTTTGCAGTATGTAGTAGCATGGGAAAAACCCAGCCTAATATCCAGTGCAAAGCAAGATCACTGAGACTACCAAAGTACCTGACTGCTACAAATTCCCACAGAGATAACACCATAAAGATGCACTTTAATTATTATCAAAGGCCTGGTGTACAGAGTCCCACAAGCAATACCAAGGTACCTGAAAAACAGATAGCTCATGCCCCATTAAGAAAAATATTCATAAGAGAAGGCACAGAAAACCCAAGGAAAAAGAACAGATAAAATCCAGGGGGTTTGGGAGTACCTAATTCTTCTACATTGGTGATTTTCTTAAGTTCTGATAGGAAATCTGTTTATGCAAGTGTACAATCTTGCTTTCAGTTTTCCCCATTTCTTGGCTTCATTGCTCTATTCAACAGAATTACTAAAACACAAGATTATATATAGCAATGTAGATAAACAGAGTAACATTTAAAACTGGGGAATAATCATAAAGGAAGATATGTGTCTTTTAAACCAAGGTTTTATTTGGACAGTGACAGAACTTGCCATAATGCTTCAGTCACATGTATCTGAAATCTGTCCTGTAAAAATAGGATGCTTCAAATCATTAAGACACTGTGTGTTGCAGAATATAAACTAAAATTATTTTCACTCGCCATCTGAGAAGCGTTTGCTGTTTATACTGCATCATAAGTCTGATGCATGCTCTCCACATTAAAAACACAAATATATTTGGCCCTGGAAAAAAAGGCAAAAAACAAGTTTCAGCATTCCAACTCATTTAATAATATTGATGAGATCACATTAAAACAAACAACCCCCTGCCAGACAGATAAGAGAAAGTATTAGCACTGTTAAATGAAGCCTTGATGGATTAGTTCTTTGAGAAGCTAAAAACCCCAGGACTTCTGAAGGCGCTACATAATCATCCACCCGCCAAACATTCTGAACAGCAACCTCCTAGGTAAGAATTCACAGCACTGAACTGACAGTGTTGAAACATGCTGTTATCCTGGATGCTATGTTTGCTTTTTCCTCACCTACAGTGAAGAACACAAGAGGCAAAACTACCACTGTGATCCAAACATGTGAAAGGCTTGCTTTAAACACAACCCTTTTCTAACATGAGCTCTTGGGAACTCATTGCCAACTAAGCCCAAATCTACAAGGTGTCAGTTTAATTTACAACTGCTCCTTTACCTTTCTCCCCATCCCATTCCCTCTTTAAATCAAATAATGAAAACAGCTAGGGCTGGAAAAAACCAAAGACAGCAATTTGCACAAAAACATCTGACCGCTAGCATCAAGTACAGCGGGCATCTTTCACTGCATCCCACCTCAAGCCCAGTAGGACTGGCACCAGATGCCAGCAGAGGATTGTTAGAACCAGTATGGAGAGACAAGCTTTCCTGAACTTCTGATTTTTTAATTAAATCCAAATTTTAGGACTTTGCTTTGCATCACCTCTCTTCTCCATTGTAAGCTGTTTTAAAATAAATATATTTGATTTGGAAGCTGCAGTGTTCTACATGGCAGATTCAGATCAGTAGAGGGTTAATATTGTCCACAGTGGGATGAACCCCTTCCTGAAGAAATACCAAAAAGCCATCTCCACTTCCAGAGTGAGAAGACAGCCTTTCGCAGAGGGTGAAGATGAGACATACCCGAGCAGATTTATCATGAGTCACCACCCAAATTTGGCATTTCAAGAAGTACAGTGTAGCTACAAAATGTATAAGATTGGTAAAACAGAGAGTAAATCAAATGTGAATTTGATGATAAGTGGAAGTACAAAATGACACTGTTGTAAGTAGGATATATCTGCATAAAACCAGTATCAATATTCAATGCTCCCAGAAAGCAGGATCTGCTCCTACAACATGCAGCAAAAATGATTTGACAAGTTTCCATGAATACCAATGTAAGTCAACATATGACACTTCTGTCAGCAAGAAGGCTTTTGCGTGGTAAAACATTAAGAAGAGACAACCAAATACAGCCCCACTGACACTCCACTCTCAGGCCTGCAGATGACCAATGCACAATACCTGAGGGCATGCAAGAAAACCTTTAAATCTTGCAGTGAAATGGGAGGTCCTGCCCCTCAATTTTCAAGGTTCTTTTTTTTTTAGGGAGAGAAGCATGTTGAGTGCTCACTGCTTCAAGATGCAAGGCAAGAGAGCAGAGTAACAAGCAAATGGCTTTGCAAAATCATCTCAGAAGGTCTGTCTGCAAAGCAAGAAAATTGAGTTCAAGAGATTTGGGTTAGCTTCTTTGCCATAGCAGAAAACTATAATGAAGAGTTTCACCTTCTTTTGGAGGTCATTTTTCATACCTTTAGATTAGGTCTCTGTTTTAAAACTTTCAGCCCAGACCTATGCTGAATCAAAGAGAGCCAAATGCAAGCATTCTACACCTGAAACAGTAAGAAGCCTCCAACTCCTGTCTACCACACTTCAACAGGTGAAGGAGCAAGCTCTAATCACCTAGATTAACTTTGTAAAGTTGTAAACTACCTAATGAGCATGGTCCATAACTCAATAGTTGTTATTTTTGCTTTCTTTGTCTTATCTGCAGAGAGTTGTCTGATTATTTTGATTGTTTTTAAAGGTTTTAAATTATTGAAGCAAACATTTTTAAAGTTACCAACCTCTCCTGCTTTTCATCACTCAATTACATACCATCTCTCATAATTTCCATTTTTCTCCTCTCTTTACAATCAAAGATGGAATAATATTCAAGACAAAGCCCTCTGACTTTAAATCCAGATTTGTTTAAATCATGCAAAAAATCCTAACAGTTACAGAAATTTACAGAGATGGTGAAAGGCTTCATCTTAAAGTTACAAGCAAGCACAAAATTCAAACCGTTCTTTGCTGGTACTAAGTAACCATATAAGAAGTTAGGAAGCAATATAATTCCAACAAAATTGGATACTGGATTATGCAACATATGTTACTGCTTAATTGTCAGCTTAAGGATATCACTGAATATAAAACATTCAGTAGAGACTGACACATCCTGGCAGTTCAACTCCAGTGCTCATGTCCAAGATCCAGCATCATTATCTTGCAGCTGGCTCAACTTCTTTGCACTGTCCCATACTACAGGGAATTTGGGTTTCATAGTCCCAGGGTTACTTCTGGAAAAATACTAGAGGGCTAGAAAGCAATATGAGGTTATACCGCCAAAGCCTCACCTAATAGAACACTTATTTCACAAAGCCACCTGGCTAATCAGTCTAGTCAAAAACTAAAATAATTTTTCCATAAAAAATTATAGCTTTACGAAGATTTTAAGTGCAGGTGCATCATTTACCACTGCTGCATTGTATCTGATATGATATAAAGCACTTTCCAATTTGTAAACAAAAATGAAGGTGATGATGGTGTCCCAGGTTTATGCAGTGTGAGAGTGAAAACCAGAACTTACACCATTGATTTTTACAAATCATCAGGAAATATGCACCTCTGTAAAATCCCACAAGATTCTGTTGCTGTTTAAACGTGACAAATTTCTTCCCATGTGAATTACTGTTTTATGATTTGCCTTAAAAAAAAAAAATCAAAAGCCTGGAAGCCATTTGGGCTGTTAAAAATTAATGACCAGAGGCCTTTTAGCTCTTACTTTACACTCAAACATCAATAGGTCCTCTGTGAAGGATTTGATTAATCTGAGCAGAATTGATGGAAGCTGCCCACACAACCCCTTCTTACCAAGAATAAGCGTACCTCAGTAATTGTACGAACACCCGCTCCCTTCCACGTGATGCGCAAGCAATGCTTTCACCGTGGGTCTCCAAGCTCAGGTGGAGAAGTACTTGCAGGCATATCCTTGTCAGGGAAGCAAGAAAGGTTCTTCTTCCCTAACTCTCAACACACACACACGCCCCACGCTTACATGGAAATGCTCAGGTAATAAGTCATGAATAAGAACATGAACTGGGAACTTTATCTTTCATATCGTTCAAATAATAGGCTAGGCAAGATGTTTCAAGAATTAAATTACATATGAGAAGCATAAATACCCAAGATACTCATTCACAGGCTAAAAGAAATCAGTGTAGAAATACTACACTGGGGTGGGGGGGATGGATCAATGTACACACATACCCATATCTGTCCCCCAAACCAGGCAAATAATACACACCACCCTCTTAATTAAAAAAAAAAAAAAAAGGGGGATCATTTCTCACTCTCTTGTTTCTACCTCTCCCAGCAACACCCACGCAAGTGGTTATATATAGGAAAGCAGAAAAGCAGAAATTTTTCAGGACTGTTTCCACCTGCAAGGAGTGCAGGCAAATCTGAAGTAAAAACAAAGCACTAACAAAATCAAATTTAATTAGCTCAGCGTTCCTTCTTTCCTTCCAAGTCATGAACTTCAGTGCTATGTTTCAGGACCCCTTCTGCATCTGCTGGGAAAGAAGAACAAAGTGGCTGCAAGCTCCTCTGCCAGTCCACGAGCTGTGCCTGGGAAGATGTGACACCACCAACCGCATTGCCTCTCCATCCCAAACAGGGACCTGAGTGAAATGCAAGTGCAGCGCTGCCAAGAGCTTCCTTCACCATAATTACTTTTTCCTGAATGTGTAAAATTGGTTTGCAAATACGTCAACTGCACTGTAACAATTCTTGCTTGTGACACAGACGCACAGTGGAGCAGCCAGCAGCTGACACTCAAGTATTTCACCTGTCACTATCAGAATTCCTACAAAGAGGCATACAAAAAAAACTGAATCCTGGTGTAAAAATACCAAATCCTACAAATTCTCAGCTGCAGGTGAGCATGACCAATAAGGGTGCTGACAGCATCAGCCATGTAAAAATGGATACATGGAACTTACTCTTTCAAGTTTGGGCTAGACAGAATTTATCTCTCCTCTCCATACCCAGCCAAACAACTGAATCAACTTATTTTATTCACTCACTGGAGATGCCCAGTCACAAGATGTTAGTTCTGCCAATTGGGCTCAAATACAGACTCAGGAGGACACGTCTCCAGGGCTGACATGATCTGGATCTGTCACTACGCCTCCTGATTCCCTCTGAGTTTCACTCCAGCTCAGGAAGCCTGGAGCTGGCTATAAGCAGGAGCTCATGCCAAATAGAAGAGGTAACCTTCATGCTTTGTATGGGATGGCTTCCACATTGGAGAGAGCTGTCCTGGAGGAGATCTACTAATTTCTGACTGAAAGTGCAGGTTGCTGTTTCACTCTTTCCTCTTTTTTTTTTAAGCTTTGTCTGTTTCAAAACTGATAGTGTTAGGCTGGGAGAAGAAGTGCTCAATTTCAAAGCTAAATCAGTATCATTGCTAATGATCAACAAAGCAAACAGCAACAATGAAGACTACTAGACATCAGTTAGTCAAGAAAGCACTAACAGTCAAACAAGCAGCAGCGAAATTCTGATTCCTGCAGAAAAGCTGGCCAGCAACCCCAGGTACAAGTGGCCTGTGTTTCAGTGTGCCTGGTCCCAGCTCAGCATATTCCATTTGCCAGAGACACTCTGAACAAAGCTTTCAGATTCCTCTGATGGGTCCCTTACCATGCAGTTAAAGACATAAGTGAAAAATGCATTTGTATTAAAAATCCCCAAACCTGACCTGCCAGTGCCACCCCATAAAAACGCTACTATTTCCAGCTGTGTAAGTTAAACTAAATCTCTACCGTTGTCCCATTTTTTGAGCTGGTACCTGTCCATTAACTCCAGAGTGTTATGGTAGTAAAAGGCAACCACATCCAGGGTAAAGCCTGCAAAATAACTTCAGCAAGGTCAGTGACAGTCACAACCGGAACTTACAGCCTACTTTTTTCCAGAGATCACTTATCTAGACTTCACAACAAATGAGAGCAAAAGAGGAATGTCATTAGTGAAGTCAGTAGATAGCTGGCAGGGATGCAACTTTGCAGAATTAAACAAAACAAAAGATTTAATAATCAGGTCAAACATCCAGTACAAAAGCTGGGTTACAGTGTATGTACTCAGTAAACCAGCTATTAAGAAAAGCTCCTTAGATAAATATGTAAAGTTTCTTGATATTTCCTGGTTTTTTACTGGCTTTTAAAATAGGTATTTCAAAAGTAGACATCCATTTGTTTGCAGCAATTCCTTTTATTTTCTCTAATGACCTAGTGGATCTTGGTTAGGGCAACAGGATTCTCCCAAGGAAATGTTGTAATTTCTCAAATTATCTTACATGATGCAGTGTTCCCCGAACACACAGAAAAGACAGACCTACAGCCAAAGTCCTATGGCCAGCATTAACATCTGCTAGCATACAAATTCCAGATAAAAATACATCTTCCTAACAGTTTCAGAACCCCCAGATCAAGATTTCTATAACTAGCATCAAACACTAATTGAGCAGGGAGGCCCACAAATAGTGTTATTAAGATCTCTCTCTCTAGAATAGGGGGGAAAGTAATATACAGTCTAGAGATCTGAAGAAGCAATGCAATTAAACATTATTATAAACTCCTAAGCAAAAGAGACCAAACATTACACTACCAAGAATGATTATCTTGAGTATTATGAACACAGCCCAGGACAGAGCAGCAGAGCTCACTGGCTGTGACTTCCCACACCAGCAGGGCGCACATGCAAGGATGGAGGCTGGCTGCAACCATGGGGTGCCTGAGGCTGTGGGCAAGGAGAGATGGAGCAGCATAAAAGAAAAAAGTGCATTACATAAAATAAGCATCTATCCACAAAAAGGGCTATGAAAATGGATGTTTCTTACACCTTTAAAAATATTCAGAAGCAAAAAGATGCACCTGCTTTTAAGTAATGTCCTTCTCTGATGCGCTCAAATTCTCTGCACAAAACCTAGCTCATGAACTCTTTAATCTGAAGGTAATGATTTTGTAAAGGAGATAACCTTATAAATAGCAAAAAACAAGAAGCAGTATTTTTTATTAAATAAAAGCACTCAAAACCAAGCAAATTTCCAACTGGATCTGGATTGCCAACTGTGATCAGGACATTTACAACATTCCCTCAAATCACAACAGAACTTTAGAAGAGAAAGGATTTTGTTCATCCACCTGCTTTTCCAAAAGATGACAGCTAAATGAATAAGTCATTTTAATCCTGGGCTGCTTCTCTCCACATCTGCCATTCTTGACAACAGCAAGTTCCAGGCTGGAGCAAATAGGAAAAAGAGGGGCCCTAATGTGAAGACAGCCATTATCGGCACAATGGAAAGGTAGTCAGGATGACTCATCCTTGACAGAGAAAGCACCACTTCACTTTTTTGTTAACAGCATGTCAAAATATAACATAAGGCTTTACTAAGTTCTTGGGTTGGAGCATCAGTGTGTGTAGAAGTGATAGCCACCTGAAGCAGCTGAGACACTCTGTCCACGCAATGAAGACTGAAAATGATGGCTGCGCAGGGAGCACACCCTCAGGAAAAGAAGGGAAGAGACCCTGTCAGGATGAGTAAATAAAAAGAAAAATATTTTTAAATGAAACAAACTCCTTGTAAAGAGTAAAGTCTTTAACAGACTTAATTTTTGTAATTTTCTGAGGCAATACACTCCTGTCCCAAGCAGTGACTCCACCTCATTGTGCATCCCATCAATAAAGTAGAATTTTGACCATGTACCTACAATACATGTATATTTATTCATGAAGTATTTATAATTTTTAATTTTATATGTATTTATAAATTACATACATTTTCTACTATTTTCCCTCCTGCACCCCATGGGATCATCTTGCACACTCCATTTTGGAGACCTTTGGTCACGTAGAAGGAGCTTTACAAAAAAATATTTACTGAACAGATTCCATAAGACATCACATATTAAGATGAAAATGTATCTAACAAGGCACCTTTTTCCCAGAGGCGTATCAGTTTTTCCACTGTTCCTGCATAGACACATCGATTCCACAAAGATTTTCCCAGGACTTATCCATAGGTAATATTCTCCAGATCACCAAAACTAGAGAACACTCATGTTTCTCCTCTTCACTACTGCCTAAATATCTGGAGAACAGAGTTCCTATAAGGCCCTATACCCATGCTCTCAAAGCACAGGCTTCTCGGGTTGGACTCTCTACAATGCCACACTCTCAAATTGAAATATTGGACCAAAATTTTTCCTGCCAAGAGACAGCACCCACAAGCCAGCCACTGCTACCCAGTGGAAAAAAAGCCCACACCAACCAACCAACAAAAAACCTAACAGAAAACCCCACCAACAAACAAAACCACAACATGTATGCAAAGTCCATGTTTGAAGTGCTGTATTCATGTTTTTCCAGACAACCAAAATCGTCACTTAGCTCCTTTTTCTCTGGGTTTACAGATGAGGATTCTGTTTGAAAATTGTATGTTCCTTTCACATATGATTTCACTAGCTACAGCTGTACTACATAGTTTCTCACTGAACCATATAATTAAGTTACATTTTTAGCTGACTACATAAATTGATCTTCAGATGCAATAGCTGCATGTGCAGTCTGACATTCCAGACAAACACAGCTAGTCTTGGCTGCACCCTGCTTCCGTTAAAAAAAATGGCAAAGCTTCCTTTAACTCCATAACTGAAAAACTCTTCTTGTAGAAGAAAGCATAGAAACTCCAGTTAAAACAAACAAACAAACAAAAAACCAAAACAAACAAAAAAAACCAAAACAAAAAAAAACACAGCAGTACTAGTTAAATACTTTAGGGAACAGAAGTAAATTCAGTGAAAGCTGCTGGAGAACAGCAATAGATGACCCTGGGACAAGTCCCTGACTGTTGCAGAGAGCTGTGTCTATACGGTTAACACTGAGGCAAGTAATGAGTCCTGCAATGCATTAGACCCAAGAACCGGGTTCATCTAAGATTTTGATGTCTTTATTAGTGTTTACAATTCATTTTCATAACTATTTTGCTTCATGAGACTAAAAGGCTCTTATAGTTCTTTGTTTTGCAGGCTCAGCAGCTCTTGTGTTGATGTCCTATAAAAACCTTGAAGAGGCTGGGAGAACTGCACCAAAGCATTGCCTGAGAGCACCAAAGAAGACGGCCCAAACCCCTCAGGCAGTCCAAACAACCATGGCATTTGGCTTGAAGCCCATGCCAAGGCACCAGTCAGCAGCATAAACTGCCTACAGAAAGAGCCTTGTGCCTGCAAGGCATCACTGCTGACTTGGTTGTGCCAGTCACCAGGCTGCCTCCCCATGTGGCTGCATCACCTTAAAGTTATTCTAATGCATACCACATGGCCACTCATTATTTCCCTGTTCTGCATCCACTTGCTTCCTCTTCTCTCCCCTGTTTAACGACAGCAACCCCAGTCTCCTCCTCCACCCAGCCTGCCTTGCAGGCTTGCAATAGCATTAACAGGATTCAGTTTTTAGCACTTCATCTCAGTCAGCCCACTTTTAATTTTGCTCCTATAGCTCTGCATTCTACTGCTCCTCTGTGCCTTTCTTCTTTTGCTATCTTGTCACACGTCTGTTGCCAGGCAAACTGCTTAACTTGTGCATTGCAATTTGAGGGACAAACCCTTCACCCTCAAAAGCGAGGTGGGATACACAGATGCAACTTCTTTGCAGCAAAACATCTCCTTTCAGCTGGTGCAGCACCTGCAAGGTATTGCACAGAAGCCTGAAGGGACAAACCAGTTCATCTGCCTTTAAAAATAACAGATTGCAACAGCTATGGAAGAGTTTTCCAGCACAAACTGAACAAAACCAGCAATTAGCAAACCAACCCAGCAATCACCAGCTAACAACCCAACTTGTGGATTACCCCCACGTAACAGCTGCTTGCTACACTTGCACCTTTTTGTCAGCAACCACAGCATTAGCTTCATCTATGAGCCTTTCCTAGTCCCTGGGGCCAAAAGTTTTTGTTTTTTTTCTCATCAGTTCTTCAATTGAGCATAAGCAGGGCACAACACCTGGGCTGGCCAGGGCCTTCCACCTTCTCCAGTCCCCAGGATAAACAATGACATCAGGATAGCATTTGTTCCAGTGTTAAAGACAAAGCAGTGAGAGGGAAGACCTCTGCGCACTACACCACAGACCACACATACAGTTACTGAGATGGTTTCCAGATACTGATGACGACGTCAGTCTTCAGCCACCAGTGTCACCCACACCCTCCCAAACACCTCCCAGCAACACTTTCCTTACACTATCCTTTTCAAGTCAATTGAAGTGTTTGGGTTACAACTCAAGAGACTCTTTCAATCACTCTTACTAAAGCAAGAGAGCCAATGACAAACCAAAACCGGTGGGCTTCTGACCTTTTAAAGGCAATTGTGCTTAGTCCTCCAGCACTGTAACACACCCAGTGTTCACGCACCAAATAGCACACTGTGCTAGCAGACTATGATTTAGTATGCACAGCCAACCAGTTTCAAGCCCACACTGGAAGATAAGCACCCCAAGAACAGGGAAGGTCCCAAAAGAACATGAGCTGCCTCACATTAGCCATGCTGGTGAGAGTAGACAGAACATCACTTATGGAACAGTCAGCACTACACTCCTGTACAGCTCTGGGACTGCAACATGAGGTCACATACATCCTTTTCCAAACTCATGATTAAACACTACATAATAGCAATACATTAGGAAGAAAAAAAAACCAAAAACAACAACAACAAAAAAAAACCCACTGAGGTTTAATGTACAGTGACTAGAACAGATGGTACCACATGTGCAAAACACACTTTTTTCCTGAGTTGATTTTTCAGGTAATTCAGATATAAAATATTTCTTTCCACATTTCTCCATCCTAGTAAAACTTTTACTTGCACAGGCCAAAGTGATAAATACATACCTGGACAATGATTTTCTCTTATTGGAAAGTCAAACCACCTTTGTACCACATTGATGATAAACACACGGATTTATTTTCTCAGAACCTCCACCTCCAAGTCATATTTGTTTCCAAAGACTCACTTTCTCAAACAACTTAATCCAAAGGGAAGCCAGTTAACTGACTTCAAGAGATGTAGAATTAAAACCTATGGTAGTAATTCATGTGAACAACCGATATTTCATATCGGACTGCAAGCTGAGATACCTCAATAGTTTATCACAAAAATAAGACAGGTCCTCCAACGCTCATGAAGTCATATCCCAGCTCTTTTGTGTGCAGGCAAGGAATAGCAAGACAACACAGAAAAGCACAGCAATGTCTTTGTCTTAGATTGTATACACCAACTCAACCATACTGGTGTAAGTGAATTTTTAAGAGGCAATATTAGACTTGCAGCTTTTTTGAAATGTAGTGGTCCTATGAATGTCAAACTCTCCTGACAAAGATCTGGTTTAATCTAGTATCCCTGATGTCCATACTTCAAAGGAAGTTTGGCAGCATTAAACTTTCAGACCCTTATTACTATTAGATGATGGATGTCAATACCTTTGGAACATAAAGTATTTTAACAGAAGTAATTACAAAAAATTATCACTAACTTTTTACTTCTGTGCATGGTAGGGGTTTTTTTTTGCTTTTCTTTTATTTTTATAACTTCATTTCTAAGGTTTTTTTACCAGAGAAAAGGGAGAGAAGGAAGACAGCAATCTCTGCATTTCCTTCACACCATAAAGTAGGACACAAACTGAGTTCTCTTGCCCCCTTATGTTGTGGCATATGAAGCATCTTTTCACTTAAAACCACTAGTCCTACAATCAATATTTTTAAATGCACAGCCTAGAAAGTTATAAAAAGATTTCCATTAAGAATAGATTATGCTTCAACATAATGCTAAAAAAAAAACCCTTATTTCTGGTAAGTTTTATTTCTGCTCTGTGATATCAACTGGCCCTTGCTTTAGCATATTAATAATTACAAACCAGGGCACTGATGCTCTCATGAAGGTCAACCTCTCATGAGGGCTTCATTGCCACCTCTGCATTTCAGAAGACTGGAAAGATAGCAGCAGAGATGACGAAGCTTGAATTCTCTCATCCTCATGCCCCTTGAAGAACCGTAACACCATGCCTGTCTCTGTCCCAGTTATCAGCACAGTCTCTGTGTTCTCCCCTTTTCTTATGAAACAACACTTAATCTTCTGAGATTACTTCCAGCTCCTTCTGCACGTCCTTCCTTTCAAGGGAAGAGTCAGCCTGCGTTATGCCCAATCCACTCTGACTGACAATCAGGCCTGGCCAAAGAGAACAGATAAATCAAGTTATTTTCAAGAAGTCTCAAGAGTATTCAACTTGGAGCCCTACTCCTTGGATAAGTTTGGCTTGGAAATTTTCCTCTGCAAACTTCAAGCAGCATCTACCCCTGAGAGATGTGATAAGTAAGTGTGCATCTGTCATTCAATTTTGACTTCATTTTGTCCACAGTTATGTGGGGTTTTCTGTTTGCTCTGTAAAATCAGTTTCACTTTAATACATATTTTGAATCTGGCAAAGGATAATACACTCTGATCTCTTCACTCCAATTATGGTATTTCTAACTCCAGTAATCTAGAACAAGAAAAGAAAAGAAAGAAACTGGTAATGAAGATACTACTCTTTCCAATTACAGCACAAAGGTAAGACCAAGCAGAGCAGGGAAGTTAAAATGTCAGCCCAGCCTTGAATCAGCTGTCTTGAAAAGTTTCTGCACATGTGAGGTCTCAAATAGCTGATTCACATGGTCTGTCGTATCTTGGTGGAAACTTGTTGTAAAACAAACCTATATACAAATATTTACAAAAACAAATATATATTTTATAGAGCTATAAATATATTCTAGTATTTACATCTATATTTAGAGAGAGGGAGACAGACACACAGAAATCCCCACACTGTTTCTGACAAGGAGTCATTGCTTTCTGTGTACGTGAAATTGAGCAGGTTTTTCTTTTCACTACTTGTGTTATGAAATGACATGTAAACATTAAACTCAAATAAGAAACAATAAATTCTATTAATACAGCCACCTCACAATTAAGTATTTATGTAGATACTGCAGAAAGCTTGTAGATATTTTATAACTCCTTGGGGGCTGAATAAAATTAAATCAAAGGGAAAAGGAAATGTGGTGACGCAAATGCTCGCCTTTAATTAAACAGAATTAATCAAAATAAAAGTAAGTCATCTTCTAGCAGTCAAAGCAGCACTAGGGTAAATATGACGATATAGTAAATAACCCAGCAGAAATATAAATGGTCCAAGTACAGGCACCACCTAATTGAAATGAGGTTTTTTCACGACTGTAAACTTCCAAAGATAGGCTTTCGCAGAATCCTTTTTGGGTATTTTACAGACCAGCTGTGAGAAATTATCCTCAAGATCCACTTTTAAATTTCAGTGTTGTTAGTCTGAAACTGTGGGCTGCCGCTGCTCTGAAGTGGGAAGGCAAGGGGCCAACGCTGGGAGCTTCACTGTCACCACATCACTCCCCAGCTGCTGCCCGGGGGCTGTCCTACAGCGTGGGCTTTTACAGCTCTGACACCAGGTATGAGCACGACCTATTTTGTATGCACACACAGGGCATCTGGGAGTTCATCCACTGCTCAGCTAATTGGCTACCTGCTTAATTACAACCCCATCCAAGATTATGTTTTCTAAATGGGTGAAAGTGCAGCACATCTCCAGAGCTGCTAATAAGGCTGTCACAATCTCTAATCGGAGTGGTGTAAGTACCATCAGGTAGTTATACATGAAACACTTCTGCCAAGTGCTGTAACCAATACAGTCGACTGCTATGAAAGTACAAGCATTCTAAAAAGTATACTTAAAAGTCTTGAAGCCAGAAAAGTTAATAATCTAGTCAGACCTCTGATGTACCACAGATCCTATTGTGTGATTGAAATATCTCAATATCAACATCAGTCATTCATGTTTCTAGAAATATTTGATGTCTCTGGAGTGTTCACATGAAAGTTAGGAGAACAAGACAGGACCTTCACTCATTTTCTGATGGAGCATTGAATTACCCACCATCCCTTGGAAGATTTGTGCTTTATTTTTCATTTGAATTAACAGTTTTACCTTCCATGCCTCAGTTCCTTTTCTGTTTTTCTTCACTAGATGAAAGAGTTCCTTTTTTCCATTAATATTTTCATAAATCTAATCAGCTCATTTCTCAACCTCTTTTTTTTTTTTTTCCAACCAGATAGGTTACATCCAGGTCTCCTCCTCTAAGATTCTTTCTTAGTCTTTGGAATAACCTCCACAGCCCCCTTCTTCACCCTGCAGCTTTTCTAACATTCTTTAAAGGATACTGATACCAAAACACCATCCAGTGCCCATGCAATGTGATATCAATGTGATATGCACAAGTAAAACCTTATTCACCCTACAGTTCTGGGGCATGTTAGAGATGCATCAGAGAAATAGAGCCAGCCTGCCTGTAAAGCACAGTGTGTCTTTTCATAGACATCTCAGCTTAAAAGCAAGGCTCAAGCTATCAAAACCTCAAAGCCTTCAGCTCTGCCCATTTATGATGCGGAGTGATTAATCTCTAAAATCTTCTGCATTGTCTCCTCTTCTGTTCTCTCCTCTTTCAAAGCACACCAGCTTGTTAACCTCATGCTTTGAGAGAGTGGAAAGGTCACCACTGGAAATGACTTGCCCTGCCCTGCATCTACTCCCATTGGGTGTGTCCCTGTAGTTTTCCCTTCGCATCCCAAGAAGTGTGATATACACCTCAGATTTTGTCAAGGTGACTTCAAAATACAGTATTAAATTGTAAGCACGGTGTCTGTACTCTGCAGCACGGAAATTTCAAAATTTGAGAGAAACCCCGTAAATCGAGTCAGTGTTATTTTAATAGACTTTCTGTGCTAGCTGCAGTCTCTGCAGATTCATAAAATCATTTGGCAGCATGCTACACACCAGTAATTACCAGAGCAGGAAACGCTCAATAATACAGAAATAATTCACTGTCATTACAGATACACAGTATGATGTGAAGATAGAGAGATTTCTTTTTACCCTTTTCTTTATATACCAAACAGAAAAACAAGAAACCTTTACCCCAAACAAAAGAACTGCATGAAACACTCCCCACAGCACTCCCCACTGCTGACAAATGCCATCAGGGTGTCAGGGAGCCTCCAAAGCACCCTTTGGGGGCAGCTATCAGACTTGTCCAAGCTTTCAGCCCTGGAATAACGGGCAATCCTAAAAAACAGATACTTTGTCTGTGTGGACCAAAGAGATAAAAAGGCCAAATTCAGCCCTGTAACAAAGCAGCAGCAATGCTCTTGCCCTCACAAAACTGCAGGGGTTTATATTTAGTTTTCAAACAAAGCATTAGATACATTGCAACCTTCATATAAAATGATCACTCAACCACTTAATTATCACAACCACTCAATTATCACAACCACTTAAGGGAATTCTGTAGTTTATACAGCATTTTTAATTACTCAGTATAAAAAAGGCCCAATTTTGATCTAAGAAGTGACAGTTTGAGAAAATCTCCTAAGAAACAAGACTTCTCAAGCACTGAATCTTTATCAAGGTTTACCCATCTGCAAGAACAGTGAAGAAATGAAAACACATAACAAGGAATTTTACCAGGCCCAAACCACGGAGGCCGTGGGAGATGATACACTGTTTGTAGCAAGAAAATCAAAATGTATTTCTATTTAGCATATGCATGTGTGCCTATTTGCTCTAGATGCATGTATAATCAGCCCTAGTATAAATTAGAAATCATATGAAGGATTAAACATCAATTGCCTGTCCTCCTACACTTCCCATCCCTCTGCCAGGTCCAGAGAAAAACAGAAGGCACAGTGGCAATGGTTGGAAACAGACTCTGAAATTGAAACAAGAGAGGAAAATAGCAATTTTCTTTTTACAGCAGAACCTATAAAAGCCACATTAGTATATGGCTGTCAACAAATACCACCATATTCTGAAATTAGGAAATCCTAATTGTTTTAACAGGATGTAATAGGTGCAGAAAAATGAGGATTATTCAGACTTGAAGATGTGACAATTATATTTGACGATGGAAGTTAGTGTTATGCAAATAATTGTTTTAATATTTCTCAGGCATCCCACATATTATAACTATTTCTCAGTGACTAGGAGAGTTTCACACAATCTTTAAGTGTAATTTTTTGCTAGCTTCACCATCTGGGAGTTCACAGACAGCACTTAACCTTACTGGCTTTTTTCCAAGAGACTTACTGTAAGTCTGTGGCATGTCTTTCTTTTAACAATCATATTTTGGGGTTACTTTGTTTTTGATTGTGGCTTAAAATAGCCCACTATCAAAATAGTATTAGGGAGATCAGGTCTCCAGAGAGCAACAGCATATTTTATGACAACAGCTGACAGAGCTAAAACTTTGCTTGATGCTTTCCCTGAGGTATGCAGAAACTCCTTCAGAAATGAAAAAAATGCAGGAAACTTCTAACTACATGCATAAATCATAAGGAAACAAACTGCCAGTAGAACACAGGGCACCTCATCAGACAAGAAGAACGCTAGTTGGTGAGATGATGCAAGAAAGGGCAGACTGGGAACGAAGGGGGACAAAGAAGGAGAGCAGAGTAAAATTACAAGTCAGGCCACAAAGCCATTATACATATCTAGGGATATCCGTACCATTATGCACATGTGTATCTCCAGCATTTTCCATTATGCATATCCAGGAGAGTTACAGTAAGTTTGATTTCTCAGGTCCATTTTTAAAAGATTTTTCTTTGTTTTGTTCTGGATTTTGGGGGGTGTTGTTTTAAAATATCTCAGAAAAATCATGGCCAGGAAGACAATGGGAAGGTATGAAAGATGAAAATAGCGTTCCAACCCTTCACCAACTGTCTGGAGGAAAGTATCTGGGTGTAGAGTCACCCACACAATTCCTACTGCTCTGGACAGTCTACCGTATTCAAAACATATATAAGCTTCAAAATTCCTACAGCTCTGCCCTCCAAAGCATTTATTAGAAACAGTGCTGTCCCTGGCCATGGGGAACTAGATGATCTTTAAGGTCTCTTCCAACACAAATCATTCAATGATTCCTTGATTCTATTCTGGCACAGCTTGGTTTCAGATTGCTTTTGTTTGTTTCTACTTGTTGTTTTTCTTTTGTTTTAGTACATTGGGAGTTTGTTCCTTCCAAAGATTTTGGTAAGACTGATGGTTATTCGGAAGGCTCAAGAAGTACGGGCAGAAAAGAAATGTGAGTTGAAGATAACAAGTTGGATATAACACTTTGTTAGTCTTTCAGATGCCTGCTAATTTTGGGGATCAGGATTTCTTGATCTGTGGACCAGACCTCAGCAGTTTGACAAGGTTTAAGAAATCAAAGAGTGATGACAACTCTCTCGTCCCCTAACACTCCACAGGTCAAATGGACAACACAGCCACACTGGACATCACAGACTACAAGCTGGCTGAGGAAAATAATATTGGCTCTCTTTAGACAGAACTCTTCTGTTTCCTGTTAATTTGCCACACAACTAATTAAAAGGAATAATGATCAACATAATTAAAAAATATATCTGTCACACTGCAAGATTAGACCAGCTGAAAAACAGCGCAACATGGCTTTTTTATCTCAAGCAGTACTTGAGTCAAGTGGCAGCACTCGTAGATATAATTAGAAGTTTTCCATTTTATTCAACTGTTACAAACAAACAGTGGGGGACTTCAAGGAAGCAATTTCATGGGAAGGGCCAAAGGAAATTAATAGGCAAAAGAAAACAAAACACTTTCAAGAAGACAACTACCTCCCAGTATGACAGCCTGCTGGGCACACTGAATAAGGAAAGGCTTTGTTTCAGAGAAAGGTCATGGGTTAGTTTTCTTTCAAAACCTGTCTAAAATGGCTTTTTTCAAAATGTGATCTAATAGCTCATTACCAACACAGAGATGAAATCTATACTCTCAGCTGTGGTACACGTTCCTCAGCTGCTCACACAGGAGGCCCCGATTTACAACAAGGTAATGGTCCTAGACTTCAATAAGTTGTCAAATTCTTATGTTAAGATTTCTTGACCAAATTCCTATTCAGAGCTGGTTGAGTGGAAACATTTTTTTTTAACTACATTGTCAGACTACTCTGATATTTTTTTAACTATGCTGCCACAATGGACACATTTCACTTTATAACAGGAACTGCATCCATGAAGCATGGAGGACAAGAGGGATAGAAGTCAGCTTTGCAGTCACACCAACCCCTTCATCTCCTTCTCCAGAAGGAGGTCTCAAGACATCCTACACAGCACATGGAGAGCCTGTGGCAAGTCAATGCTTTCTGTAGCGAATCCTTCCCATCAGGTGCTGATGACCAGACAGATCGAGTCCCCCACTCCATAGCCATGCTACCACTGACTTCCTTGCCTGCAAAACGTAAAGTCAGTGTTGCAAAATGGAAGTTTTCATACCTCTGCATCTCTAGGCAGCAGAGCATAAGGTGAACAGACACAGGCAACAGGGAAGACTTTTCCTACAACTCATTCAAAGTCAACCAAGGGTATATACAGAGCTACCTGGAGTATATTATTTCTAACACTTTTAAGTTATTGTTCAGATTTCATGTTGTTTCCTAAAACAACAAGCTGGAACTCTTTCACCTTAATTTTTGAGCCTCCAAACAACACTTCCTCTCCCATAGCCCCACAGATATACTTTTTACATACCTAAATTTGCAGAGTTTGCCAGGTTTACTTTGCTGATGAATACTAGATAAGAGCTTATCTGCAGATATGCATAATGCATTTCTCACTGTTTCAGACATAAGAGAGTAATAGCTTATGAAGATGTTCTAGCAGCAGCATTCCCAAACAAGCTTATTTTGTGCCTCCTGTATCAAAACCCTCATGTCTTTCTACAAATTCCAAACATGCTTTTACCTTTGGCTAAGATAAGCTCTCCTGCAAAATGCTACGATAGCTCCATGCATGACTTAGGTCCCTCACTGTGCTGTGACACACTACTGTGAGCACCACGTGCTTCGGTACTGCAAGTGCCTTTCTCCACATAGAAAACAAATCCCACCTGTTCCAATTCCTTGAGAGTATGACTACTTCACTGTCAACACTTTAGTTCCCCCAGGTCTTGTTAAAGCTCTCACATGGGAAAGAGTTTTCAGATTCCATTCTTATTTTCAAAGTCAACACCACCTTGCTGCTTCTCCAGATTGAGCTATTTGTTTAATGATTCTTTATGACTAATCCATTCACTAGTCACAGATCCTTTGTGCCTTGTAACCTGCCTGTAACAATGTTAGATTGTTTACTGTAGAAGGGTGTTCATTTGACTTTTATGAAGTCTTTTTCAAACAGTACTCTCGCAACAGTGGGTAAAGCAGTATAGAGCTCCACAGGTCTGTGAAGCTTCTGAGGAGCTGTGACTCTCAACAGGAGAAGAGAAAAAAAAATAGATAACTGGATGTATTCCTTCTGCCTTTTTGTTTCAGAAACATGAGTTAAAATATTACACGAGAACTGAAAGACAAAGAATAAGATGTTACATGATGCCAATAGCCAGTAGTAATTATTTTTCTTCTTGGTGAGGTAGCCTTCCTCAATTATTTTCTGAGGAAAAGCTCTTAATTCAGAATACCATAAAATAAGTATATTCATTTTTGAATTAAAAATATTTGCCTTCTGCAATATTTAAATATACATTCTTAAAATAAAAATACTGCCTACCATTAAAAGAGCTTTTTTTTTTTTATAAAAATACTGCCTACCATTAAAAGAGCTTTTTTTTTTTTTAAAGGAGTTTCTCCCCATGCAGAAAAACTACACACCACTTTTTGCTGGTTTGTGCTGCCACTTTCATTTTCTATTGCAGTCTCCATGGAAGGGCCTTCTCCTACCTTTTGGTATTTCCTCTGTGTACTGGTTTTCGCTGGGATAGGGTTAAATTTCTTCATAGTAGCTTGTGTGAGGCTCTGGTTTGGATTTGTGCTAGAAGCAGGGTCAGAAATACAGAGATGCTTTCATTATTGCAGAGCAGGGCTTACACAGCATTAAAGCAAACCTTTTGCTTTCTCACCCCATACCACAAGCGAATGGGCTGGGGGTGCACAAGGAACTGGGAGGGGCCAGAGCCAGGACAGCTGACTCCAGCTGATCGAAGGGATATTCCATACCATATGGCATCATGCTGGCAATAAAAGTTGGGTGTAAGAAGAAGGAAGGGAGGGGCATTTGGAGTGATGGCACTTGTCTTCCCAAGTCACCGCTCTGCGTGATGGGGCCCTGCTCTCCTGGAGATGGCCGAACACCTAGCTGCCCATGGGAAGTGGTGAATGAATTCCCTGGTTTGCTTTGCTTCACCTATTAAACAGTCTTTATCTCAACCCATGAGTTTTCCCACTTTTACCCTTAAGATTCACTCCCCAGTCCCACTGTGGGGGAGTGACTGAGCATCTGCTGGTGCTTAATTGTTAGCCAGAGTTAAACCACAACACTCTGGATTATTATTCCAAGCAACAACAACAAACAAGTTCGGAAAAATTCTCAGCATCTTAGTTTGTGCCCTACTAAATGCACTGCTTTCTGCTGCACAGGCAGAAGACATAACAGGTTAGTTCAGGAATGAACCCAATCACGGCAGAGAAAATCCCTTAATGCCCAGTGGACACCTGTCATGCAGCAAACATGAAAACTTCTTTATTTCAAAGAAAAAAAAAAAAAAAAGGAGTGGGGGAAGATTTTAGGTTTTCAAGATATCTGTCTTTAACTTTAAATACCTTTAAATCCAGGGTCTCAGGGCTGAAACAGCAGACCCTGACCTACAGACAGGGTAACAGACCTCTTTGGTACGTCCTCATGCAATTAATTCTGCCTATATACTCTAATTTACACAGGGGAACATTATCTTTATTGCTGTTTACAACCTTGCATTTTCTGTCCTAGGGGCTTCTATTCCTGTTTAACCTTTCCCCCAATACAAAAACACTTAGCCTGCCTTCAGTGTGCTCTCTCCTGGCTTTTTAGGCTTCATTTTTGTTCCCCTCTTTTATCTCCTCTTATGTTTCCTACTTGTTGCTTTTCCATAGTCATTACTTCCCTTTAGCTCTGCCCATAATTAAGAGTGAACAAAGCCTTAACAGTGTTTTAAATGTAGACTTTTCAGCGACAACCCACTTTCCACTATCACATCCTACCTACTTTGATTGTACTTGTGAGCTCCAAAACTATGCTAGAGGGGTAACTGTACTGTCAAACAGGTACCGGTGTAACACTACTTCACATTATCTTTGCCAAATACCACTACATTTCTCCAAGATTAAATTCATCTACTCTTCTAGCGGTTTCATGTTCTCCAGGGAGTATGAAGCAATTTCAAAGGGAAAAGAACAGAAATTCCCCCTTTGGTTATCTGATAGTGGGAGGAGCTTTAAGGACTTCTTTGTTGCTGTTGTGTAAAAGGCACTCAGTTACTTGATAGCCTAAAGAGGTTTTCTGGCGTTAGAGAAAGCTGTGAGAGACAGAGGTACAGCAGTTAAACCACATACCAAACCATCAGGATTGTAAATCAGTGCAAGAGAGGCACTGTACCTTATACCGCATTCAAACAAAGTGATAGTTTTTACAAGTAAACAAGGCAGTTCCACACAACCTCTCAAAATAGCGGTTTGACTAAGCCTATAAATTTATAGGATTAGTATCACAACATTTTATTGCTACAGCATCATCTCTTCCAAGCATTTGAACTGTTGTAACAGGACCAACACTTGAGGTGACTCAACACAGGAGACAGAAGTGAACAATATGCCTTTTCAGTGAATTTGCTCCTACCTAGCAATCCTTTAGGAACTGAACCAAGCAGCTGTGTTACAGCTTGGCCAGGCACCCTTCCAGCAGTGCCTGCACACTCCCTCTCTTCCCTGGGACTCTGGGGGCAGTTGCCACCATGACATTCCTGCCCCAATGCCACTGCCACCACACTGGCAAGAAAGGACGCAAGAGGAGGGGGAACCTGACAGGAAGTCAAGGAAAAGCCTCAATTCACACTATTTCTCTAAATTGCAGTATCTCAAATTTGCTGCTTGAACAAAAAAAGTAAAAAGTTCAGTCCTTTGACTTCATCCTCTCTAGAGCTCTTCACTACAGAGCGTTCAGTATTTGACTCCAAGACTGGACACGGTTATTTCCAATTTCTCCAGCAAACAGAGAAGACATGAACAAGGTATTTTCCTGCCTTCTCCCTCCTTTCCCATGGAAATAGAAAACAAGCTGAGCTGGTGATGGTGACACTTCCTTCGTCCCTAACGATGGCCTTAGGGAGCATGGAATCTCTGAGGACAACCAATCTGCTCAGGTTGCATTTTGCCTTTCACACAAGAGGATGCTGCCCTTTGTCCCCACAGCAGAGTGCTGTCCATGCTCACACTGGGACAGGCCATAGCCTGGCTCCTGCCTTTGCCCCTCTCCAGCACCCAGCAGTGTTTCTTACAGTTCACACCAGTGTTCCCACAGAAGCCTATCCTTTCATTCCCTTAGCATTAAAAAGAAAAACAAGTGCCTTGGGGGAGGGAAAGTCCCCAGATCATTCCCTTCAGGTAGAAGTCACAGCTTTTATTAGATACAGCTCTGTCTCTGATCTGTGTTAAACCCACCACGCCACAGTCCCAGCAGCAGCAGCCATCACGTATCAGCCAATGACACAACCCCAGCGCAAACCTCTGCGCCTGCAAAGCCCTGAAGAGCGATCTGCAGTGTGCTTAAGTTGTTCCATGACCATGTTTATACACACACCCCGCCTCCTGAAAGGATTATGGCTCATTTTGTGTTTCCATTTACGTGCTCTTAGTTTCAGACTTCTAAATTATGCTGTGCAGTAAAAACTGGAAACGCATTGCTGGCTATGAGAGTTTCTTCTTCTCTTGATTCCAGTGCTTTTTCGAAGACAGATGAGCTGAGTTACCAAAATAGTTCCCTCTCCCCTCTACAAAAGCACTTCACAGAACTAGCTTGTGATTTAGGAATCAGGCACTTCTCTAAAGCCAAGCAAGAATGGAATTACAGCTAATCACATTAGCCTATAACTTTTTTCCCCTCTAAAAGCAGGATTAAAGGCAGAGATGGGGAACTTCCCACATTCCCACACACCAGCTGCATTCTTCCAGACTCAGCTTGCTGAATAGCTAATAGAATTACCATCCACAGACCTAGGATTTTCAGGGATTACTCTGGAGAGGTTGCCAAAGGAACTAACTGGACTGTAATTCCTGGCTTTGCACTACCAGAAAGGGATAGAGACCTGAAAATGACATTGAGAAGTACCCTAGAGGGAGCCCTGGCCTGAAGAAGTTGCCATCTAGATTTTGTAACGGCTGTGGAGACACTGATCTTAAAGTTTATTGAGAACAATGAAATGAACTGCAAGCACAGGTCTGGAGATGCGATTAATGGAAGGTGTGACAAGGTAAGGGAGCGGGAATCGCCCTCCAAGACTGATGCTTTGTTTCAAGAGATCAGTGTATGTTTTAATGCCTTATCATTTCCTGCATTATGGTTGAGAGCACATATGGCTAAGTTCTGATCTTCACATTAACATACAAAAATAGCTGAAAAACTATTTTTTTGTTCAAAGAAGAAGATGAAGGGGAGAAAATGTTCTATTTCCATTCTGTAAAATGTAAGGCACTCATATCAAACCAACCATACATAGAACTTTGACCTATGTCAAGACATAAGCAGCAATGATCACCAAGGTTAGCTTTATGCTTATTAATTTCCATTTCCAAATACCAAAATCCAAAGGCATACTCCCCCCCCCATGGTGGTGGAGTATGCCTTTGGATTTTGGTATTTGGTACCCTACAAACATAATGCAGGTTTCACTGTACAACTCTTAAACTTTCTAAAAGATAAACATTGCAAGTTTGAACTTAGGAAATTAGAAGTTTTCTTTTTTTTTCCCCGATTTATTTTCAAGGATTTGTTCTTTCTCAGTCAAGACACCTACAAATAAGCTCAGCAAAGAGAAACAAAAACTAGTTCACATAAATCTAGTTTTGATTCCAAACTTCAGTATTCATTCATGGAACAATGATTCTTAATACAAATTCAGAAGAAAAAGCACTTCCTTCAAAACGCTGTTTTAAAAAACACAACCAGCAATTTAAGGATCCTACCTTTACTGCACAGGCTTCTGCAAAGCATCAGGTACAAAAAACAACAAAAACAAACAAAACAAAACCCAAGACCCTCACCCAGGCTGCCAAGGCACTTGCACAGACATGAAGCCAAATGGAATTAACAGTGAGAGGGATGCAAGCAGGCAGAGGAAGGGGCACCAAGCTCCCCCCGTGGCCACTGAGCCAAGGGAGGTGCAAGCCTTTGCCTTCCTGGGTAGGAGCAGAGCTGTTCAGCTGCTTCGTGAGCCTGGCCAGCAAGGCAGGGACATGAGTTTAACACAGGGGTTTTGCCTTTGAAATTGACAATCCAATGCAACCCTCACCTGCTGAAGCAGACCCGACTCTCAGTTACAAGGCTTGGGCTAAAAGCAATTTAAGGAGTGCTCCTCCCAGCCAGAAATAAAAAAGTTTGTTGCCCAATATTAAGTTTCCCAGTTTCTTGCCCTCTCCTCCCCAGACAGGCAGCAGAGATACTGAATCAAAAAGAATAAAGTCCACAACCAACAACAACCTGCCCCATCTGGAAAATAGAGGGATCTCTGACAAACAGCAAGGTGACTTGTTTCGTCTCTTCGCAAGACTTCTGCACAAAATGGAGCACAGCTCAAGTTATAAGAGCTGGAGACATGTCCTCAGTCCCACCTCCAATGTAAAACTCCACCAAGGACCAGATTGTTAGTTATGACTGACAGGTATTTTACAGCATTACAGACATGCACTACGCATCATCTGTTTCTGAGGAGGTCTCTAACACATACCTAAAGATAGAAAAAAATCATACTTGGCCTGAATGAATCAATGTTGGCAGGGGGAAAAAAAAAAGTGATCTGCTGCAGAACTTGGCTGGAGCTGGATCTTTTTTGATCCTTGCAGGGAGTTTGGAAAGCAGAAATTATCATAACAGGATATAAAGGACAGAGAAATAAATCAGGGAAATCCAGAAGGGCTCACAGTGGGGAGTAGAGGAGGAAAGAGCTCACCTCTTGTCTGTACCTTAACAAAATGGGATAGATTGACAGGACAACACAAAAGGCACTTAGATATGGGACCAGCAGATTAAATAAAAGAAGAATTTAACTGCAAAGATTTTGGCAACAGAGCTATGCCTATAAAGGGACAATCTCACAGACCTCTAATGCCAGTCCAAGGACACTTTGCCGCAGGATTTCTGGAGCAGCGGTATGCAGGATATCAGATGCAATCAAAGCTTAGTGTATTTCTTCCCTTATTGTAGTAGAATATCACCATGGAAAGTGTAAAGACAATGGCACATGGTCTCCTACTCTTTCCCCCATCCTTTCTCCCTGAAAGCAGGTAAAGCTGGCTGCCTTAAATCACAGTTTCAGTGTCATTATTGTTGCCTGCAAAAGAGCCTGAACATCAAAAACATCAAGATTGCCCATACCTCAGGGTCGCACTTTAAAAATAAGAAAGAGGGAGGTAAAAAACAAGACATTGGAAATAGTTATTCACCTTTAAGCCACAGCCACAGGACCTCAGACCTGTCTTCCTAAGAAGGTGCACAGCCTTTAGGATTTGACATGGTTCATAGTGTTGAAAACAAACTGGCATTATGACAAGTGAAAGCAACGGACAGACAGATCTCCCCACACCAGAGCAGGGGAGAGGCTGACATGATGTTGGGGGACCGGACCCATTCATCTTCTGCTTGTCTTGCAGAAGGTGCGTTTAGGTCTCCATTTAGGCCACACAAGATTTTCAGTTGTCAAGCTGAAAACCTCAAGCAGCTCTAGACTCCCTCAACAGATTCTCTTACCCTTAAGCCTCATTGTCTTGAATACAGATCCCAAACAGTAAGTGAAGCTCTAGATTTGCCCCCCAACTTCATGCAGAAAGTTGCCTGCTGGCTACAGTACACTAAAACCTCTTTTTATCTGAGTTTCTTTCCTAAATCAGTGTGATTACTAAGTTATGTACAGGGTCCATATTCTGGCATTCCCCAACTATGCATTGCCCACATCCCCCCCTTGCATAATCCACTGCACTTGCTAATGCTGACTGTCTCAGCTTGGCGTTATTTTCCTCCTTCCCCCACTCAGACTCCAGTAATTAAACCATGCTGTGATCAAGAACCACAGACATCCCCTTGGCTGGCTTTACCCCAACACTGCTTCTCCCGAAGAATACTGCGTGCAGTATTTATTTAGAAACTGTTAAACTCTTCACGCAAACACTTGCCTTACATACAGTATTGAGAAGAGGAATCACACCTGCCTGCAGCCATTTTATGAGCTTCACCTACTGAACAGCTCATGCAGCATCAACCACTTAGCACCCTGCCACTTATAAACACAAGTACAGCTGGCAGCATCTGCTAGACAGTAAGCGTGCTGCTGGATGGGGGAGATAGTGGTGAAGGAGCCAAATGGCTTCAATGGACCTGCTGGCCACCTCCTATTTGCTGGACCCTCTGTAATTACCATGCAATAAAACTTCCACCCCACATCTGTTGGATTTGAGGAGCAGAGCAGCTTGACACAAGCTGGGATTTCTCTCACCAGTCCCACCCACTGTTTTGCACCCTGAGCACTTGAAACCGTGACCTACTCCACCTGACTTCTGATCAGGAAACAATTCTGGATAATATGTGTATTGTAGCTGGCCATCCCAAACATACCCTACCAAGTAAATGTGACTGGACAAATGGGAACCAGCTCGTAGAAATCACCCCTCTCTTTCTGTTTAACAAGAATGAAGAAAAAAAATCCTTAGATAGAGACAACAAAAGGCATAGTTAATATTAAGGTGCTGCTGTCCAATAGGACCTCTTGCATGTTAGAGCCTAAAGTTCAATCAGAACAGAAATCCAAGAGGAAGTGGATAAAGATCCATATTAGATGTGATTCAGGAGCCTCTATCTTCCTTGCAAATGCTGCTCCATCACAGATATAGCACCTACTGCAGCCCCAAGCCACAGCAAAGTAACTATGTCTGCTCTGCCTAAATCATCTCCCTGCACTCACTAACAGCACTCCCCCACTCCAAGTCTTATTTGGGATTCAGCTCACAAAGCTGACTTAACCCATCCTTAAACCCACAAACCATATTTCTTTCTCAAGTGGCACACAGATCCCATTGCAGGAATGACCTGTGCTTTGCAGCACTGCTTCCTTTCAAGGTCAAAGGGAGCATGTTCCATTTGATCACATTCACAGGCTCAAAGCAGTTCACCCTGAGGGGCACAACGCTGTCAGATTACTTTATGCCATGATGATAACTGTGCCAAGTCATTCCCACTTACACCTATCCCAAGTGATGCAGCTGCAAGAGAGACAAATGAACAAAGCCGGAGTGTTTGCAGGTAACAGCTGCTGACTGCCACCCGTGCCACGGTAGAAGGGGCCAAAGGAAGGCTACCTGGGAGGGCACAGTCACCCTCTGGTGTCAAAAGCTAGGACTGTGTTCAAGCAAGCCTTTCAGAAACATGTGAGACAGCCCTAGTCTTAAGCCTCTGAGGGACTAGCAGTACAGGACAGCTTACATGAATGAACTTCATACTTGTCTCATTAGGAATCATGTTTATGCAATTTAGACTATATTAAAAATACTTGAGCACATGATTTACCTTTTTTATTGTTTTTCTATTTTTCTCCTTTTACCCCTGTTGGTTTTAAGAAACCAGAGACTTAAGAAATCTAAGAAGTCACATAGGAAAAGCCAAGTACCCAGCAGCAGGAAAAATAACTGTCATCAAAACACAGAACCTAAAACTTGAGATTCATTCTCCACATTTCTATCAAATCTCTTGCCAAAATTTATCCTCACTGCTGCATTTTTTTCACTTGGATGAACCAGTACATTTACACATGTACATTTTTCTCCAAGGTTATTCTGAAATTATTATTTGCAATGCACTTGGCAGATTAAAGGCATTACATAAATATTAGATGCTACAGCATAAGCTCTTACACAAGGAAAGGGATTTCTGAAGCTCTTAAAACTATCATGAGGTTTCTGTAGGCTATTTTGTATGAACCCAGGTTTAAACGAGCTGGGCAATATACATTAAAGATAACATTACATTATGCATAGAAGAATAATTCACACAGAGGAAGACTGTTTAGTTGTCTTTAGCTACATGTATGGGACTTTAGCTTTTAGTTCATTCATCAGGTCCTACTGAGTCTTATGTTCTGAACTAAAGAAAAAAAAAGAAAATTTCTTCTAGACAAAGAGAATTTCAAACAATTTTTAAAAAAGTTTAAAAAGGAAAGTAATTCATTATTTCTGTGTACATAACCTGAGAAGGCAACCAAACAGAACAAGATAAAAAAAGTTATTCCTTTCCCCAGGAGTATCATCCTCCTGAAATTTGTACCAAACAGAACACACACAAGAAATGTGTTTACCAATGGGGTATGAGTCATGCTCCCAGGTGAGGGTTAGAAAGATTATCTCCCAGAACTGAGACTGTAACTTTCAACTCACAGGAGCAGGACTGTGGTGTTGTTGTCTTCTGTTAATAAGAAGCAATGGGGATTAGAAAAAGCTATGAGTAGTTGCATGGGGATTAGAAAAAGCTATGAGTAGTTGCAAGCCCTATGCTATCCTCCAACACCAAAATATTCAACTCAGGACATGCATTTTGTGTGCTTTGCTTTACCTCAGCTCACAGACGTGTTAAGCTTTCACCTGCTTCAGATTGTTATTAAAATGCTCAGCATTTGTATAAATAGTTCGGTCTAGACAGAACATGAAAGGTGGAAGAATACATCTGTGTTATCTTAACTTACCAGAATATTTATGATCACTGAGAAATGCTGGAAAATATTTTAATAAAAACCTCCAGTCAATTCTCACATACATTCATCTCCTACAAGCTAAGTAACACAGCATGAGAAAACATGATGCAACATCATCAGCCTTACAAAAAATCTAGTACTTTGAGAAGGAGAAAAAAAATTAATAAACTGCCCCGCTCTTCATTTAGAACTGTAACAACTTGCAACCATAATAATGCTGTAGAAGGACACAGTCATCATACTTCATCTACAATTCTGCTTCCATTATGGGTCAGTAGCCCTCAACACCATAGAGAGAATGTAATTTCTACTGCAGGCCTGCAGAGCAGAGAAACCACAGTATCTCTGAAATGTAACATTATAGAAAAAGAGCACGGACTTTGTCTCATCAAACAAAAGGCACTGCTGGGATAAACTGACTTTATAAACCAAGAAACACATACACCAGTAAAGTCAAGCTTCTGGATATAACTCAGAACTGCAAAGGTATCTGAAGAGTCATTTAGAATTTTTTAAAAAATAAATTTAAAAGACAGGCAAACGTGTATTTTGCATGAGGACACAGACAATATACAATTGAATCTTTCCCCCCCGTGTGTATTTAATAGTACCTTTCGAAGTTTTCCAAAGAGAAGGCAGAAATGCAAGAGCAAAGAAGGACACGTGACACAGAAGAAACTAGCTATGGTCCCATCCCCAGGGATTTTTATACAGTTTAGAAAAGCAATTATAGTACTGGATTCTGGACTGTAGGAATATATGTTCAAAATGGATGGGAAATTACTAATCTTGTTTTTCTACCACAAAATGCTACTCAGTTGCAGTTTCTCTGCAACTCCACCAGCATGAGCAGCAGGCTAGTTGTCATTTGCAAATTTAGCATATATTTTATCATGCCATATGTAGTCAAGGGAGTTCAATCAGGAGAGGAAGGCTCTGCTCCATCCTGTTCATCCTCTACCTTCACAGAGGGAGTAAGATAAAGTAGAAGAGGAAAAGGTAAAAAATAATGTTCTGGGAAGAGTTCAGGTGCAGTGAATATCATCTGAGTCATTTCACGTTACATACTCTATGCTACTGCCTCTACTTTGCCAGCGATTTTCAGAGTTGAACACTGGGGCTGCTTATCAGCAGCTCTGTATGGAAGAGGTCATAGCACACTGAAAACAGCACAGGAAAGGACCAAAGAAGACATTTCCCTCCCAGTAACAGGGCAATCCAAGCAGAAGCTCAGAAATCAGCTCATGGCTCAGGCAGGGTAAGCTCTAGAAGAGAGAGCCCTGTGGCCTTGGGAGTGCAGCTGCTTGCAGAGGGAGGGAGGGCAACGAGTAAATAAAGTGTGAGGCAGGACGCCTCCCACCCTCCCTTATTCAAATAAATCATTTAACTTTTCAGAGAGCAGCAAATCTCCTTGCTCCCCTGGATTAAAGGGAGACTTAAAAGAACATTTGTTAACAGACTACCCTCTCCCAGGGTCATTCCTGATGCACGCCAGCTAACCACATGCAGAAAACTATGTTAAGGATGCCTTTGATTAAAACCAAAAAGTTTATTTCAAAATAAAATTATACCTTTAAAGACAATTAAAAAGCTTATTGGATGTGGGATACAATTTTAATTTTGCTTCTATGGAGGTTGAAGACCATTAGATAAGAGTCTGTGGTATAAGAATATCTCTTTGAAACATCTACTGGCCTTTTGCCGTCCTGTAGTATGAGGTGAAATGAAATTCAAGGTCTCAGGTCTCCCATGCAAGGAAAAGACAACAGGACAGTCACTTCAGAAGACAATTTTTAGGCTGCTTACTGACTAAGGAAAGCTGAGTCTCTATGGGATTCCCACTAAAATTTCAGGAAGCAATGATATTTTATCCCAGCACCAAGTATGTTTTTGAAGATTTCATTTGCCTGCCTACATGTTTTTTCATAATGATCACACCATTAAAATGGGAAAGTTAATAACAAAAAATAAAGGCTAATTTACATTTCACTATATAATATTACAGAGCTAAGCAGGTAATTTTAAAAATAAGTTAAAATATATTACATGGAAGAGCAATATTACCACAATATCCATTGGAAAAATGTTCAGTACAAGAGGAGCAAGAAAGTGGAGTGGAGGAGAAGTGCTTGTTACAGAAGAGTAAGTCATATGAACAGGCACATACCACACAGAGGCTAGGGAAAAGAAATACTCAACAGGGTGAGCTACTTTGTCAATATGTTGTTTAGTAAGAAATACTGATTCTCAGGAATCAAAGAAACAAGAGGAATCCCCTGAAAAATTGCATATTTTATAGATACAAACTGCTTCAGTCCTGCATGGGAACCAGGTCTAACCCCAAAATGCCTCATTCAGCTAGGATGAAACACCAACATGGTGACATCGAGGAACTGCAGTTATCATCTGTAAACTGACATGTTTTACAATGTTTTACATGTTTTAAAGAACGTGAACACTGCAAATGCTTTCCTGAAACAGCCTCCAGGTCACTTATTCTCAGAGCCAAAATTTCTTCCTGAAGATAGTGAGACAGATGTTGGTTCTGGGTGTGGAACATAAATCCACTGACTCAAACCCTGCTGTGCAATGGCTCACAACATCAGGGCAGACACAGTACAGGTGGCACACACTCTCCTTACACCTTCTGAGCCAAATCCCCACCTTCTAAGTCTACAACAAACCTCTCATTACCTTCAGGAAGTAAAAATCCCTGTGGCCATAGGCATCCCCACCAATAAAACACTGAAGTCACTTCTGCTGCTTTGCTAAAACATGAAAACACAGAAAAGGCAATAGCTCAGGGAAGCTGGACCTCAGCATGCTGCAGGTATGGCACGTCTTCTCTGGTATCTTCATACCAAAGCAAACTAGTAAAATGTGAGTTAAATAGCTGACCTTTGTGTTACATCACAAGCTGCTTGTGAGGACACCAAACTTCCTCCTACCATTCTTGCAAGTGCTCACTTGTACTGTAACAAAAGGCAAACATTGTTCTGATAGTTTCCTTAATACAGACACTAACAAAATGCTAAATAATAGCATGGAAGCACTTTCTCCCCTGCTTTCCCCAAGCCAACAAACTTCAGAATATGTGAAAGAGTAATTTCATCTTCCTCATAGTTTTTCCATTTCTTTTCTCTATGTAACTCAAACCTGTTTCAAAAGAAAAACATAGTTTCAACCCATATCTCCCAGCAAGTCTTGCAATTATTTTCAGAAAGCCTGGCAATAACTCAGTAGGAGTAAACACACACACAAAAAAACCCAAAAAAACAAACAAACAAAAAGGTAATATTTGGCAAAAGCTGAGTTTGTATTTTCTTCTCTTTTTTTTTATTCTTTAATGTTTTGCCTTTGGAAGACAATGCAATTTTGGTGGCACTGCTTCCTCTCAGCTTCTCCGCAGCGAGTATTTTGATATCTTCTGGTTACAATGGACCCCAATTTTGGAACATCTTATACATATTTCTGGGAAGAGGGCAGTAACACATTCACTAGTTCTCTCTAGTAAGTACCACCTTTCCCTTAGATCTGCTCCACCATCACTAGAGCCAGTAACTGCAAGGGAAGAGGATAAGACAAAAGGAAAGAAAAATAAAAAACAGAAAACCACCAGAGATAAAGCAAAAGGGCAACCTCTTTTCACATAGATAATAATGGGATCTGAGAAAGCTAGTGACTTTTTTATGCCTCCCAATTAACCAAGCTACTCAAAGCTCAAGAAGGAAGAGCAACAAGTATATGAAAACAATCCTGGTACATTGTTCTGCTTTCGTGACCACCAGAGCCATTTACTTTATCTCCAAACATTCCTTCACATCAGGTTTCATCAACAGGGTCGACCTGAACCTTCATTTTCCAGCACCCACATTTTTCTGCCCCAACAGTCTCAGGTGAAGCTCGTGGGATGCACATACCTGGGAGCCAGAAAACCTCCCTTCCACTTTGTCACCAACTTGCAATTACAGTTACTTGCTGAAATCCACAGCACTTCACCTAAGCTAAAACTAGCAGCATGTACTTATTTTGGTAAAGAATTGCTTTTGAAGGGACTATTATAGTGGCAGAACAATTAGAGCTTACTTTTAAATATTTAAACTTACAATTCGTGGGGAATTTGCTCAGTAACCTATTCAATTTTTTAATAATCTGAGGAGAACAATCCAATTTAAAATTCTTTAAATCTCTCATCCCATTTCAGCATCCCCAATGATGTAACAACCTTTTAAATAAAGCTAGTGACAGCTCAAAAGCAATGTGAAGCCTTCACTGTAGTTTCTGCAGTAGTTTTTTTGGGAATTCATGTATGTCTGAAAAGACTATAGCAAAACAACTTCCAGTCTGGAAGGGCTAGCTTATTAACTTCCGTAATCTCTGAGTTGGTAGGAACACGGATGGCCAGACATGCTCAAGACTTAGAGGCAGTAACAGAAAGAAACCAAATACTGAATCCTGCACCCAGAATCCTCAAGGAAAATAATGTGCCTACCAATACAGGAATCAAGAGCAAGGACATGCCTTGCCTCTGCAGCTACTCCCACTGCCAGCTTGATGCATCCAAAGGAGCACTGCCTTTTGCCTGGCTGGCAAGGCTACAACCAGGTCCTGATTAGACACCCTCTAATGTAAATACCATTATGTGAGTGAGTCAGGGCAACAAACCACTTGGAAAGCCCAGTCTGGGGGTTTTTTTGGATTTTTTCTTTCACTTTGGAGCTTGTGGTCCTCAAATGTCTCCCCATACTGGAAAGCACATGGAAGATATGTGACCAGTCACCGCCACCGAGTACAACGGCTGCCAGGTCCACAGGAAGGTGTCCCAAATCCCACACATTTCACCATTCCTGGGCAGCGGGAAGTATTTACACACGCACAAACCCAACCAGGTTTCCTACCAAACGCCCTTTTTGTTCCAGGGTCAAGGACCGAGACTGCTGTCACCAGCGAGTACCCCATCCTTGGCCCCTGCGCCCCCGGAACCGTCACTACGGGTTTGGGAGCCCGGTGCTGCCCCTCGCCATCCTTCACCGATCCGGGCACCGGCCACTCCCGCGGGGACTTTCAAGGGCAGATGGCCGTTTGCATCCTCGGGCTCCCAGGAAAGAGCCACCCAGGTACAGAGCTACGGCCGGGGCCGGACACACGGGGCCGGGGATGCCGCTCCCCCCGCCCGCATCTTCCCCCGCCTGATCCTGCAGCCCGCGGCGCCGCGCAGGCCCGGGGCTGCGCTCCCCCCGCCTCCGGCAGCCGCCGGGGGCTCCCTGGCATCGCCGCCTTTCGCCGCCGGTGCGCCCGGGAGCGCGAGCAGCGGGCTC
>VZRN01006818.1:1051101-1194962 GCA_013397935.1 Dasyornis broadbenti
CGGGACCCGCAGTTCTGCCCACGGCCGCCTCTGGCGAGAGCTGCTCGGGGGACGTTTCACGCGGTATCGCTCGGGGTTCCATTACGGAGGGCTGGATATCGCCGCCCGCAGTGCGTTGTCGCTGCTGCCCCTGGGCTGGGCCAGCGCCGTCCCAGCCCCGGCAGAGCCCGCTGATCCTGCCGGACAAGATCCGCGTTCGGAGGGTTCGCTTGCCTTCTCCTGCTTAAACATGCCAAGGATATTTTCCCCACAACACCATTTGTTAGAAAAAAGAACCCGGGACAGAGGCCGAAAGCGAGCCCTGCTGCCGCGGGTTCCCCCTGCCTGCCGGGGGAGGCCGGGGACATGCCCGTCCGCCGGTCAGCGCTGACGGAGCGGCAGCCCCTGGGCGCCTCCGCGCACCGCCAGATGTTTAGGATGCTGTCATGGAGCAAAAGTGAAAGGACGGGGCCAAATATCTTCAAATTTGAGGACACAGATATTTTAACCTCTTCTTCTCTTGTTGTGTAATTTTGACCATGTCATACTCTTTTACAATTAAAAAAAAAAAAAAAAAAAAAAGGGAGGTGGTGGTCACCCAAATGCGTGGAAAGGTTGCAGATTTGGGTGTGTCAAGCTTTAAGAAAATGTAGGAATGTAGCAGGAGCATGTAGGAAGACCGTCCTCTGCAGCAAGGCTCTCTCTGTTCCCTGTGATTCTGCAGCACTCCTGAGAGCTGTAAGTCTCACTGGAAGGCAATGACCTGCGAAATGGAGCAGGCAGGTATGGCAAGCCATGAGAGTAGTGCAGTACTGGAACTTAGCAGGAGAATGCTAGTTAGTCATCATACATGGCATACAAATAGTGGGGATGATTGGCCATCATCTTGGTGGCTTGTGCTAGAAACGAGCTGGCATAAAGCTGAACGCAGGTACAGAGGTTTGAGGAATGAGTCCTGTGAGCTTGTTCAGTTTCTGATTATTAAACAGCATCCTGAGAACTGAGCTCAAACAATGCCTGTGTTTGCTCCAGATTCCTTATGTAAAGAAATAAGAAATGTAAAGCTCACCAGTTTTTATGATAAAGCTGTCTATTAATAAAGGCCAGAGAGCCAAAAGTATAATAGACAACAAGTATGCTAAGAGCATGTTAAGTGTCTTCTAAAGTAGAATTGGAAATACATGTACTCCAAATTAAACATTACAGATACGCTTCCTTTAGGACAAGGTGTTTATTTTTCCTGTCTCTTATTCAGTCGTTTCCAGGGGTTGATATTATGAGTATTTTGAGGAACTGTAAACCTCTCTTAGTTCATTCCCTGTTTCTTCCACCTGAGATGATCTTTTTATACTATCTTTTGTCTGCTGGATGGCCTGTGGTTTTTCATCCGACAGGTACTCCAGCACTCATTTCCCTCACTAATGCTTATAGGACTTGCCACCCAGAGAAGACAGGAGTGAGAAGAGGAACATGAGCAGAAGTTGACATGACCCTCTCACCCTGGCAGGTTATCAGCTGTACTTGTGGAGAAGCTCTGACAGCATACTAGACTTTGCAGTTAATTGGATCCAAGGACTTTGAAAAATACCATTGACTAAAACTCACACAGAGAGAATGCAGTTTTTGTTCTCCAGCCCTACACTGCAGTCACTATTGTGCACAAAACATGAGGGAGAAATGTGAAGGAATATGTGCGGGCTTGTTAGAGTTTGAATTACTATCTCTGCTAGATGACAAGGGAAAGCTCAGATCAGACATATGGGGAGACAGCAGCTCATCAGTCAAAACAGATTTGTGCAATGTTTGAAATTCTGTGGATGCTTACCTCTGGTACAAGAATGCTGCAAGGATACAACAGTACAATGGGTGTGATATGGCATCTTCATACTGACAAGTATAGAGATGCTTTGATTTCAGTTCTCTGGGAAAGAGGATCATGTTCACTTTTGAGTCAGAAGTGAAGCCTCACTTCTCAAAGGAAGTAATAGTTAGGCCCTGCTGGGCTCAGCAAGTTCCCCATATCTCCTAGCCTGTGGTCTACCTGGTCCAAGCCAGACATTTGTTTTGGCGGTGGGTGGACCTTTAAAAGTTTGGATATTGAGTTCAAATAAAATTTTGAGGCTGAATTCCTTATGCCAGTGTTTGAAAATTGACTCTCTGTCCTTCTGCAATCCCATGACTAATGCAAAGGAGAGATGACAGGCTGGAATTTTTTAAATGTTAACTTATTTGTGCCATTGGGGTAAATCTACTTTTCTCTGAATGGCTAGCCATGCCAGGGAGTGAAGCTGCATGTGGGCCAGAGACACATTCATATGAACTCTTTGAAGCATCTGAATTATGCCACCTTGCCATGCATCATATTCAGCATTCAACAAATTCAAGAATTTTAAGTATAATGAAAACAGATTTATTCAAAAAACACTCCAAACTTCCATGCATAAAATAATTCTGATTGGGGATGACTTCTGAAGATCATGTCCTCCAGCTCCTTTTCAAAGCAGGGCCAACTTTACAGTTATGTTACATTGTCCACAATCTTGTCCAGTCAAGTTTTTATTATTTCCAAGGATAGATGTTCAAGGATGGAAATACCACAGCCTCTCTGAGCACCAGTTCCAATATTCAACCACCTATTCATTAATTTTTTTTTTCTTGCTATCTGTTTGGGATTTCTGTTGTTGCAGTCTGTGTTGTTGTTTGTGTCTGTTGCCTCTTATCACCATTCACCTTCGAGAATACAATTCTTTCCTCTCTATACCCTCTTATTAGGCAGTTGAAGGCAGCAGTAAGATTCCTTCTCCTTAGTCTTGCCTTCTAAAAGCTGAACAAATCCATTTGTCTCAGGGTCTTTTTGTAGAATGTTGGTGACCCACTGCTGGACTCACTCTGGTAGGTCAGCTGGGGAGCCCCAAACTGGACCCAATACTCTCACAAGTGCCATTCAGAGGGGTGTGAGCACTTCCCATGACTATTGCTAATACACCCCAGTATGTGTTTAACCTTCATCACTGCAAAGGCACTTTGCAGTGATACTGATGTGATCTGATGAAGTGATTGATACTCACTTTATTGTCTGCCAGGATCCTCAGGCCCTTTCCTGCAAAGATGCTTTCTTGAGAGTCTACCCTCTGCATGGGTTTTCCCCATCCTAGTTGCAGGAGTTTGCATATGTTCTTAGTGAACTCCTGTCAGTAACTTCCTCTCAGTCTATTTCTCCAGGCTGTTGAGATCCCTCTGAGTTGTAGTCCTGCCCTCCAGCTATCAATTTATTCCCCACAACTGAGGGGAAAGGAGACAAATACTTACAGTCAGAAAAAAAAATTCTTAGGGCTATCATAACATCTGTATAGGTATTATTTTTATATAGAACCATAGAATATCTCAAATTGGAAAGGACCCATAAGGATCATGAAGTCCAACTCCCTGCTCCTTGCAGTGCTACCTAAAGCTAAACCATATGGCTAAAAGCATTGTTCAGATGCCCCTTGACCTCTCACAGGCTTGATGCCATGACCAGTTCCCTGAAAAGCCTGTTGCAGTGACCAAACATCTTCAGTGAGAACTCTTCCTAATGTGCAGTCTGACCTTGCCATGATGCAGCTTCATTCCACTTCCTTGTGTTTTTGCCTTTGTAATTACTTTTTTAGAGAAGTGTAAGAAAATTCACCGTAAATAAAGGAAAAGCTTGCAAAATGAAATATCCACTTGGCTGTAAGGATTCTGATTCTAGCTCATGAGTACTTGAGCAGAATGTATATTATGTGGAATAGCTGGAAGTGTAACCAGTGAAAGTGCATTGACCCACCATGTTTAAATTTTTTCTGATAATAAAAATTGTTTCTGGTGCAGGCCCTTTTTTGGTTTTTTTGCATAGTATGGCAATACTTGGGCCTCTGCCTCATAGGAATGTGCAATTTATTTCAACAGTATAACTTTCGCTAGCATGTATCTTGTTTATACCTTATGCTGCTTGCTTACTTGAAGGTTTTCTTCCTGTGCTTTTCATGCTCTAAATAAAAGCAGTAGAAAAGTTCCTAAAGACTCTGGTGAGAGAAGTAGGTCCAATGTGAGATGAATACATCATTTCTGCAGGTCTGAACTTCTGGGTCATATTATCAGAGATGTAGACAATATTCACAGGTGTGAACTCAGCTGCTGCACAAATTCAGAGAGTGTGTCAGAATAGGTGCCTGACATTATGGGATGAAGGAGTATATGCAGGGATAAAAAAAGTTTTGGCAGAAGAACTGATTGTACTTCTCTGTTAATTCCCCATACAAAAAACACTTAAAGCCTCAGTTTTGCATATGATTCTACTTAGGAAGATTACCATGTCATGTGGTGATCAATGAAGTTATTCTTACCTTTTCAAAAGGACTGTGCAACCTTTAATTAGCATGAGGAAGCTCTTTATCTCTAGAGAAAGGCCCTTCAGAAGCACAGTGCCTGAAGCATCATAGTGATGCGGAGGACAAAATGCCTTTTATTAAGACATCAATCCTGCTTCCCGCAATATCAGATCTCTGCCTGCAGCAATCCCCAGCATTTCTAGGCTTATCAGAGCTGATGAGGTGGAAGCTGTTGGTACTCTTGCCAGTTTGCATGCAGAAGCATCAATTAAAATTCAATAAATGTTAGCAATACTTGAAGTGATGTAGTTCCTCTGCTATACCTGATTTGTACTGCACCATCCTCTAGTCAGTATTAATTTCACACATGGATTTCCTTTTGAGAGACTCCTGCAACTGAAGCTCAGAGAGAGCATCTCCATCAGAACGTGGTTAGTGTGATGGTCCCAAGGCTTTATGGTCCAATCCAGTCCTGCACAGAGCATGAGCTGGGTACTCCCAATGAAGGCTGCTACCCAAAGAGTTGAAATGCACAAAATGGTATCAGGTCCAAGCCCTTGTATATTTTATTGTCCAGAATGAAATTCAGGGTAAAATGTTCTTTTTCTGCTGCTGTCCTAACCAAAAGGTGACCAAAACCCATAAGCATTTTTGCTTTGTCAGGCTACAGGGGCTATAGCTGAATTCATCTTTCATGGTCCAGTGCTTTTCGAATGCAGGTCCTCTTCTGAGTATTGCATATATCAGAGACCTGCTGAAGCACAGTGTGGGTTAGGGGCATGGGAAGGGTAAGCAAATATACAAAGTTTCTTTTAGTATGAAAGTAATTGTTCACATGGGTTTCATGCTAATAGGCAACATGGACATGTCAGGAGACCTGGGATGGCAGGCAGGAACAGGAGCTTGGAAGTTTGTGTGCTCCACTGCTAACTACACACATGTGGAGAATTACCTTTGTTCATGGTCATGCTGAATGGCTAAAACCCTGTGCTTTTAGGGATTCAAAAGCTAGAGACTCTCTCACCAGCAGGATCTAACTGAGAAGGTATTTTCAGAGCACAACTGTTGTTCTGAATCAGGATGGCTTTAACAAAGCAGGGCCTGGAGCCCTTCTGTCCCATTTCTCAACAGAGCCTTCCCCCTCCTGCTTTTGCAGATTCATACTTTCTGCCCCTTCCCAGAAATATTTTGGAGGCGATACAAAGAAAAGTCTTGTTGCAGCCCTGTCCCTACTCAAAAATATCCTGTGCGGCTGAGTGGTGAAAGTATTCACGCCAGAAAAGTGGGTTCATATCCCTTCTTACAGTGGAGGACTAATAAATGCTACATTATGGGCTGCATGAAAGCAGCCTTCATTTACATACCTAGGCATAAAAAAGGCTCTGAGGAGGGATCTTAATTGACTAGCAATCTCAGCAAAAGATATCACAAAATCATAACACTGCTTGCAATCTATATAAATATAAATAAATACTTCAACATAAGCTGCCCATAAGTCTGCAAGAGTGTCATATTTGCCAAAGGCTGCAGAATGATTTTTTCTACAAGAATCTATCTGCAAATATCGTGAAAATAATTTTCTAATTTCACAATAAGCATCATCATTATGATTTTGCTTCCACAGTGTCTTCTTACTTCCCATTATCTCCTCCTTTTTAATGCCTGTAGCTAAATCTGCTAATAATGGGATGGAATAGGGATTAGTTTGTGCTTCTGTTGGCAGCTTTTCATAGGGGAGGTGGAACAAGATGATTATATCCTCTCAGGGGCTCCTTTGCCCTGGCTCTTGTGAAAGAACATCTTGCCTTGATGATGTTGTGAGATGCTTCAAAATGTCAGCAGTGGCAACACTTTTGCTGACAGTCTCAGCAAAAAAAAGGCTGAAAGTAATCAAATAGGTTGCAATGCAGAGACAACTGGAAAATAAGCAGGTAAAATTGTAGGTATTTGTAGGGGTGAGGGACAGTACTAAAAGCTTGACTGAGTACAGGCACATGTGTTTCAACTACCTCAACATTTCAGATTGATTAGGAGCATGTTTCAGAATACAAGATAGTCTTGACTGGTGCCTGGGTTAAACATGGGTTAAATACACAGGGAAGTGATTTGTATGTACCACATGGAAGGGAATTTTTGAGTAACCTGCCAGCTGCCTTCACTGCAGACACTCCTTACATGGGGCTGTCTCAAGAGTAAGCAGGATGGGCGGGCGAGGGGCTTCTTGTCTGCTGATGGTGGCTTAGGAGCAGATGGTGAACATGAATAAAGATTCCCTCCCTATGTTCGGGCTGTGGCTTCTGCTGCACGTCTTCCTGCAGTTCAGGCCAGCCAGGCACCAGCTTTCAACTGCATGTCAGCCGTGGTCTTGTTAGCAGCACGGTCAAGCCTTAAACATCATGCTTAGAGTCAGGCAGTGTGCTTTTAAAATATTTTTCATTAATTAAATGAACAGTTCTGGCAGAACTTCAAGGTTTGAATATCAGCTTGGACATGTGAAATCCCAGGTGCCTTATATGGTACTCATTCTCAGACAGTTTTGCCAAGGAAGGAAGTGGGATATTTGAGCAAGTTGTCAAAACTCCAGGGTCCTAGACTTCACACTGAGTTTAGCAGATGTTTCATAAAACACAGTCACAGCTATAGTGAAAGATGGCAGAGAAAGTTAGAGAAATTATATTACTTTTGCGTTTAGCTCTTAGATTTCTGCACATCTTCTGTAAACAGGTATATGGAAACTGTTTTCCTCATTCTTTTTTTTTTTTCTTTCCAGCATTGATCATGAGGTGTCTGTGGCCCTGTATAGTCGGCCTGATTATCTGCTTTCTCAAATACATGACATTCTGATATTATTATGCTGTCATTCATACTGGTACAACTAATATGCAGAATCTTGTCAATAGACAAAAAAATAATGAAAAAGACAAAAGCAAAAGCAAGTATTTAGAATTTGTTGGCAGTTTCAAAAGCTTGATGAAGAGGTAAAAGTGAGTATATAAATGTTTATTGAGTTGTGTTAGCATGAAAAAAAAGCTCTTCTGGTTTGGTTGTGAAACAAGATACTACAAATTTTATCCATTCTTCTACATCATCCTTCAAAGGTCTCTTCTTATAGTGTCTGCTTCTTTTTCTGCAAAGCCCTATGTCAGTACTGTGGGACCTAAAGCATTTAAGCCTACACAAGCACATCACTCTCTTTCTCCCCTACTCTTGTTTTATAATTTGAGCAGTCTCTTTTATTAATGCTCATGGTAGTTTGATTTAAATTAATTCTTCCTCATCTTGTTTTATTTATTAAGAGGTTTTGGGTTTGATTTGTCATGGTTTTTTACTTCTTTTTTTTATGTATTAGAAGCTATATCTTTTGAAAATCTCCTGCAAAGTGAGTTTTAAAAAACACCAGTAGTAGTACTAGTACTAGTAATAGTAGTAGTAGTAATTATAAAATTAATAATAATAGAATAATTCTCTTCATGCTTCTTCCTAAAGGCACAAGAATGCGACTGTTATATCTGCTTCATTTCTCCCAATTTGAACTGAATTAGTGATGAAAACTCAGGACTTAATTCAGTACTACAGTGCTGCCAGTCAAGAGACAGACGTGAGAGCATTAACAAATGGCCATCCTGAGTAGAGCAACACTCAGGACCTTCACTGATAGAAAACTGGACCCATTTCAGTTGTGCTGTAATGCAGCAATTGGACTAACATGAAGGATCTTCCAAGTTCAGACAAACCAGGCTTCTTCAAATGTTCTCAAAAAAAAAAAAAAAAAAAAGAAAGGAAAAAAGAAACACTAATAAAGGTTGCATTGGGGGAAGTCAGTTCAGTTCTGGAATGAGCTGATGGGGAAGAAATTCAAACAAGACTGTCTGAACATCTCTGCTTCCGCGGCCAAGGCAGCCACGGGAAATATCCTAAGCAAACACAATGCCACAACAATAGGCAATCTGCATGACCTTCTGCTTACTCCAGCTGACATATCTGAAAATCAAATTAACCTCTGGCTTTTATGGGTCATGGTCTTTCAACTATTGTGTGTAACAACCTAAGAAACCAGATAGAAAAGATGCTTTTTAACAGATTTAAAGCAATAAAACAAGAATCATGATCTTCCACCAAATAGCTGACGTAGAATAAACACGCTGACCTTCTGGAAAGGTAATTATTTGTGATTGCACATCTGTGTTTACAATGTTTTCTTAATTTAAAGTATTTTTTTAAAGTCTTTAATTAGTTCTGTGGAGCTGGAGTCCCTTTTGAGAGCGATACATGCACCTCAAATACATTCAAGTAAGGAGAGTAAATAATTAATATGCCATAACCTAATGCTGGTTATTGCCAATTGTTTTTAAGCTTAGCCACTGAAAACAGTTCTCACTGTGGTGCAGGGCATTTCCTTTTGTCCTGTGTTTTCACACTCCTTTACCCTCCCCTGGCGTTCTTTCCTAAAGCCCTGCCTGAAGTGGGAGGTGCCAAGGGCTCACTGCCCATGGCTGGCAGGATCCCTCAGCCTCCAAGGATGCAGTGCAGTCATGGTGTCCCATGGCTGGTCCAAAACTTGTCACCAGCCTCGGGAAAGCTGACTCTGATCTCCCTGAAGACAGAGATTCTGCTGGTGCTTGCTGCCTTCTTCTGCCCAGCACAGTGTGGGGCTGGCAGTGATGGTGATGGGGCAGTTTTGGGGGCTGCTCAGCCCAGGTTTAGAAGCTCCAGCCCTCACAAAACCACCTACCTGAGCCAAAAACAGGAACCATAGTAACAGCTACACTCTTGTCCTTTGTGCCTGTGCTTTGCTATCCCAGACCAAAAAGGTATTTCCTCCCTGAATTTCAGTATACCTCCATTTGCAATTTTACAGTTCCATAAGAAACCCGTGATTAAGAAAAATCTGCAAATGTCTATATTTATGTATTATTTATTTAATAATAAAGGATGTATGTTGGTGAGGAGCACTGTGAGAGATTTCCCTTGACAGTGCTTAAAATAACCCTGCTGGGCAGACCTCTGTTTCAGCAGCAGTTAGGGGGAGATGAGGGCCTGAAAGTCAGGGTGAAAGAACTCCCTGTTGTGATAGCAAGGAGAGAGTCTGCAGCACAAGAACAGACCAAAGAAAAGTGTTGACACCACAAAGACAGCAGTGATGTTCCATTAAATCTGATGAAGCCTGAAATTCAAAGCTGGTCGGAAAGGCTTGTATGAACTGCATGGGAAGCAGTTAAAAATGCTGATAAGCAGGTATCTCTCAGAGCCTGTTGGCAGCTACAGGAATGTAGCAGGTTTTAAAGGATGAAGTTCTTTGAGAGAAGTTTCTCAGGAAAGTTTGGTCTCTTAGTGCTTTCAGTCAAACTCAACCACACCCTGAGTTTAAACAAACACGTGTGAGGAGTACAGTGACAACACTGTGCCGCTCTGTTTCCTGTGTTTCCCGGTTTGTTCTCAAATGTTCCTCACAAGGGATTTTGTGATGCGGGATTCTAGCTCACACATACAATTACCATTTCATTCTAGATGCCCTAAAGCCATCCAGTGAGTGTCCACATCCAGGTATTTTTTTTAACAGGGGTCTGAAACTTGTGTTTGGGACTGCAGTATGCTGAGCTTGCTGTCCCTCTCAATGAGTGCACAGGGGGCTCAGCCCAGCAGAGCAGTGGCCATGCCCCAGCCTTTTTATGTGACATCTCTGCCTGGAGGGCCTTGTCTCAAGGCAGGGTCTCTTCCCTGAGCACAAACTTGTGAATGACCAGAAATCCTCCCAAGGATGGAAACAGGAAACAAGTCTCTGCCTCTCCTGGGAAAGAAATTAGATGCTTAAGACATGGTGAGAAGTGGTTTGTGGGGGAAGCAGCTACTACACAGGAAAAAATAGTTGAGATTTTAAGATGGAGCAGCAGAAGGTTGAAGTGGAAAAGACATCTAGCAATTATAAAGACACTAATTCAGTAATACAGATGATGATCATTTTGGACTATTATCATAATAATGCCCTTATTTGTTGCATAATAATGTTTCAGCGAAGACTGCAGTTCTTGGTGAAAAAGAAGTTTGGAAACTACTGATTTAATGAATAAAGGGTGATTTGGTAAGCTTTAGTAAATACTAATGATTTAAACAACATTGCCTGTAATTTTAGAGCCATATATTAAACATTGTTATGAAGATTTTAATATAGGAAATTCATAGCCGTTTAAGCCACCTTGATTCTGTTGTTCTGCAAAACACGGCCATAAAAGCTTCATAGAAACTAAAGGGTTAGAACTTGTTTCCAACTGCTTCTGAAGCTGCCAAGGAAAGCAAGCCTGATTTTTAGAAAGTTCTTCCACTTGGCTTCAGCCACCTTTTAGTTTCAGCAAAATTGTGTGCTCTTAGCAGCTCTTGAAAAACAGTGCATTTCCATCAGGTTCCCATAGCTGTATTTTGGATCTGAAGTTAAGCACTTGACTGTGAATTTCTGACTAAATAGTACTTTTTAAAGAAGTCCTAGTGATTATAATTCATCAAAAGTAGGGGCTTATATTGCTGCCTTCAACACTCAGTTTTTCCTGTTGTTACCTAACATACGCATTATCAATTCAGATTGATACGCTGATTCAGAAAAATAATCTTACTGTATCATAATAATATTACTGTAAGGATTCATAAGCCTAAATAAATTTTTATGTGATAACTTGCCAGAATTGCTCACCCATGCAAAATTAGTGATGTGCCAACATTGGCAGATTAGCACATAACCATATTGAGCCAATATTGGCAGGATTAGCACATAACCATATTTTCTGTACTTTTTTTGGCAATAATCATTAAACCAAATACAGGAGTAAAGGGGAGCTGCAGTGCGTGTGGGTTTCGTTTTGATAGCTTGGGTAACAGCAATGGTCACAGTGAAATGAGATAATGCAGGTGTTAGCACAACAAAGTTTCCAGAGGAAAATTCCAGCGTTATTCTTGATAATCTCCTTACAACTGGTGCTGAAGCCCATTGCTTCTCCCCAGGTAAACTGAAGCACTCTCAGCCAGGGCTACTTCAACGAAGTCACAAAATCACAGAATGGGCAAAGCTGGAAGGAACCACAGTGGATCATCTGGTCCAACTTCCCTGCTCTAGCAGGGTCATCCCAGAGCACACTATGCAGGATTGCATCCAGACAGTTTTTGAATATCTCCAGTGAGGGAGACTCCACACCCTCTCTGGACCCTGTTCCAGTGCTCAGTCACCTGCACAGCAAAGAAGTTCTTCCTCATATTCAGATGGAACTTCCTGTGCATCAGTTTCTGCCCATCGCCTCTTGCCCTATTGCTGGGCACCACCAAGAAGAGCCCAGCTCCATCCCCTTGACACCCTCCCTTCAGATACTGATGGGCATTGATGAGGTTCCCTCTATTACCACTTCTCGAGGCTGAACGGGTCCAGGTCTCTCAGTCTCTCCTCATAAGGGAGATGCTTCAGTCCGTTAATCATCTTTGTAGCCCTCCACTCAACCTGCTCCATGAACTCCATGTCTCTGTGGTACTAGGGAGCCCAAAACTAGGCAGAGTACTCCAGATGTGGCCTCACTACATCTGCCATCTGCTGTTCAGCCAGTTTTGAATCCACCTCACTGTCCGCTCATCCAGCCCACACTTCCTGAGTTTTCTTATAAGGACATTATGAGAGACACTGTCGAAAACCTTGCTGAAGTTAAGGTAGACAATATTCACTGCTCTCCCCTCATCCATTCATCCAGTTGTTTCATTGTAGAAGGTAATCAGGCTGGTGAAGCATGATTTACCTTGAGTGAATCCATGCTGACTACTCCTGATCACTTTCTTGTCTTTCCTCTGGATAGAGATAGCCTCCAGAATGAGGCACTCCATAACTTTTCCAGGGATTGAGGTGAGGCTGACTGGCCAGTAGTTCCCTGGGTCCTCCTTCTTGCCCTTTTTGAAGACTGAGGTGACCTTTGCTTTCTTCCATACCACCCGGATGCAAAGCCAGCATGGGGGCTCTGTGAAAGAGAACATGAGATCACAGCAGCTTGTGCTTCTCAGGCTGGCAGACAGTTATCTTTTGTAGAAACACAATGCTCAATACATTTTTGTATGAGTCATATGTGTTCCTCTTCAGTCTCTTCCCAAACAAGTTCTCAGTGTTTCTGTGTATCACTTCTAGCCATTAACACAGTAGTTGCATATCTTGTTTAATAAAAAATGCATATAAGCTCAAAATGCTCTCAATAAAATAGAGATTAATTCCATAAGAACAACAACAGCAACAAAATCTATGCAGAAAACAGTAGCCTTTATAATACAGAGAAACTTTATGTGAGACTATCTTCCAGGGTGGTCAATCTTTTGATATTTTTTAATGTAAATCTCTTCAGATAGCTTTTTATTTTCCTATTGCAGAAATAAAATACAAATTTTAAAAATAGCTAGAAGGTAACATATTACCACATTTTAAATTTGAACAAGTTCTTCTGATTCCTTTCATAAATGCCATTAAAGCCAAAAGGGAATTCTGCACTTACATTTTGAAGCATCAACATGATCATGTGATTCACACTAAAATTCAATCTGAATAGCAGCATTTTAACATAGTATGAGGGAAAACAGAGCTGCCCCAAGGTTTTTGCTTGTCCTGTACAAGGGAAGAATTATCTCTGTAGGAAAGTTAAAATAGCTGTATTATGCACATACATTTATGTGCCTGCAAACATAGCTAATATAAAACATCTCATGCTTTTGTAGATTGTGTATGACTCTGTAAGACATGAATTCAAGTGGAAGATGTGGTTTTCGGTCTGGGCGGGATGACTGAGTCTGTCCTGGTGTGAAGGGGTGACCCGTGTGTGCACACACCCTGTCCCTGCGCTGCCCCGCTGCAGCCCTGTGCAGCTCCCTGCCAGATGGCACCGAGATGCCTGTTCAGTATCCGAGTAACTGAACCAGCCCAAGCACTGTCCTGGTGTACACGTCTGGGTGAGAGCTTGCTCTTCAAAGAGCGGCCCAGTTCACCTCTAACGGGACACGGTTAACATCCACCAGTGCAAATGGGTTCGTGTGTGGGTACACAAGCATATAGCAGCTCAGATTCAGGACCAGTTTTCTGATTTCCCCTGGTGTTGTTGCCAGTGAGGCAGTGTGATTCACAGGGGAAATTACCACAAGTGTGGCTCTCACAAAAATCACAGCTGTTGCATTGTAGAAAAGATTGGTTCCACTCCTTGTAGCCCCTATCCATCTTCTTTCTTTGCAATGCAAAGTTACAGATATGCTTGCATCCCCCCAGAGTGGAAAGGAGACAACTCAGCTGTAATTACAAAGAAGACTTTTGAGATCAAAAGGTGTCAACAGTTTCTTGCAACTGTGTTTAGACTTCAAACTAAGTCAGCCAACAGAATACTAAACCATGTCCTGCTGAGATGCAAATAACTTGAAAGGTGAAGAGCAGAGGTCTGAGTACTGCCTAGGGAGTTCTGACCCAAGTAACAGTGAGCCATATCCCTCCTTCCTTATCCCTGGTGGCATGGGGACAAGAATCAGAAGAAGGTAAAATCCATTAGTTGACATAAGAGCAGTTTAACAACTGAAGTAAAATAAAATATAATAAAAATTATACTAATAACAACAGCAATGAAAAAGCAGATAAGAAAACAAGAGTAATTAAAGCCAAGAAAAACAAGTGATGCACAATCCAGTTGCTTACCACCCACTGACTGATGCCCAGCCCATCCCTGTACAGGGGTGACCCTTCCCAGCCAATTCCTCTCAATTTATATACTGTTCTTGATGTTCTGTGATATGGAATATCCCTTTGGCCAGTCTGGATCATCCATCCTGGCCATGCTCCCTCACAGCTTCATGTGCACCTGTTTGTTGGCAGAGCATGGAAAGCTGAAAAGTCCTCGACCTAAGTAAGCACTACTTAGCAACAAAGCGTCTTATCAACATTATTCTCATACTACATCCACAATATGGCACTGTACCAGATACTGGGAAAAAATTAACTCTGTTCCAGGCGAAACCAAGACAGCAGGGCAAAGCCGCTGCTATTTCCCATTCTAGAAGCCTGAGCTGCAGACCCATTCCCTGCAGGACTTGCTGAAGGCTCTCCCATGTGTGAGAACGCCAGCCCCCTCTGCTGAGTTTTGAAAAAGCATTGTTAACTCCATATGTGTCTTTTGGCTCTCTACTTTTTATTTCTGTGTTTTATCTGCTGGCATCCCTAGAGTGTTAAAAGTTGCTTTTAACCTTGTCAAAGGAGGACTGTTTCTATTTTAAATTGAAGCATTTTTGTACACAAGTCGTATTTTGCTTGCAACATTTCCTTATGGTTAAACATTTGTGTTGGAATTCCTAAATTATAGTACAAAAACAGTCAAATGAGCTGAGGAATAGCAACTTCTGTTCGAGAAGGGAGTATAATGATATTTTCAGTATCTTGTAAATGAAACTACTTCTTTTGCAAGACAATAGAAGGAATAGCAGCTATATATTTTGTGACAGATAAAGCCTTTGTCTTTTTTTTTTTTCACCCAAAATTTTATGAACATATAATGATTTCCTCAAATCCCTCTAGTGAAATATCTTGGATTGTTTTATTTTGCAAATTGCCTTCTCCTATATGTGGACTGACAACAGTTCTCAGGTTGAAACATTATTTTCTCATACATGTATCTGACATTGCTGGGGCAAGTCACAGTTACTAACCCTTGCTTGGGCAAGTGTGTACTTAACCTGCTTGGGTTTATTTAAACTTAATTTTCCTTAAATGTGCCAATGTGTGGCTTTAAGATTCACTTTCTTTTGGGCCTGATTAGGCATTTTCCCAGAAAAGCAGGGTTTTAACCATTAGTCCTGCAAAATGACAAAAGTTCACAAAAAATATTAAATTTACAGACCTGTTGCACTACAGAACGGAAATATATTAGGTTGGCTTGGCTTTGCTTAATCTGAACTACAACCTCTGTGCTTCAAGTCCTTGGAATAGATTTCTTTGTTACCATGCCCAGGGCATTTCTTCTCCAGAGTCTTAGAACAAATCCTGATTGTTACATGACTGCACACCCAGCAAATACTTTTGCATTTCTCAACCAAAATTTTTTGTGTTTTCTTCCAATAAAAATTGGTCTTAACCTGATTTAGTACAAATATGAAAATGTCTGAAACAACCCACAGTGCAAATGTTGTTTTCTCAGCTCTCCTTCATGCAAATATCTATAGAATGAAACTGTAAACAAGATTAGTGGAAAGAGAAATAGCAGCAGGACAACCATGACTTAGTCAGTTGAAGGAAACATTGGTGTCTATTTACAATGTTTTTTAAACTTTTTCTTAAATCCATTTTAATTTCTGTTGGGAATGCTATATCCATATAAAAGGACTATAAAAATGGCCTGAAGTAATCTTTATCTTCAACTGAATTAAAGGTAGCCTGGTAAAATCTGACCGTCATCTTTCAGAGATTATTTGGAAATAAAATACATTTTCTTGAAGTATTTAAAATTCTTTTTGGTCACCAGGGTGTATTAGTAAATGCAACTTTCAAATGTACAGTTCACACCAAAATGATGCTTTTCCAATGTTAACTATAAAAACTAGTAGAAACTATTGCCTCTACCTAAATAAAGTGATAACAAAGGAAACTAGAAACACATTTGATGCAAACAAATTTTTATCTCTTTGAAAGAAATAACAACATCTCCCTTTTGAATAGAGATACTGAATGGATCTTCATTTTCTATTCTTTCAATATATATTCCAGGAGGGAAAATACATGACAGGTAGTTAAAATACCTGGGAGACAAATATTATTGTGTGGTTGTAATCCAGTACAGTGAGGTAGGACATCAGTGGGTAGGACTTCAGCTGGGACTTGATAATGGAGATACAATAAATGATAAGAACACTACTTTTCCTGTAATATGTCCATGAAAATATACTTTATATTGACACAGAGATAGCACTAGAGCTGAATTTTTTTTTTTTTTCTGCAGAAAAAACTCTAGGTAAACAGCAACCATTAATAAACCAGACAATTTTCTCCAATACTGAAAAAGATATTATGAGACCAAGATTGTTCAGCTGATGAGCCTGCTTCTGTAATCTGTTCTGGAAAACAGCATTATAACAGCACAGAGAGTATGCCTATGTGAAAGATATTAATGATTTCTTCTGAAGCAAAATACAAAGTAAAAACCAGCTGTCTGAAGAGTGTAACTGGTCTTGTGTTACACAGGAATTAAAGGCAGTGGTGATGGTGTTACAAACATTTTGTTACATTAAAATGAAAACTAAATATTATGGGATGAGTGGAACTGAATTTTGTACTGAAAACATGCATGTCTTTTTATTTATATTGTGCTTTTCAGGTGCCTTTGTTAGGTCAGTCTAAACCTTTTACCTCACTTTCAATTACTTTTAAGAAACTTCAAGTAATACAGTTGTACTTTCTATCTGGTCTGTACTTTACACTGAATCTTAATGTCAAAAATAATTTCAAGAATTTGAGATGTGATTGGAAAAATGCTAGGAATAGGTGTCAGATTTCTCAGTACCTAATAGTTTTTCCACTATGAAGTACGTGTAGTGACCCTTTAGTTCAGAGTAGGAATATGAAATTTGGCAAATGACTCAGTCCTAGATTTACTAAGCTTCTTTTATTTTTTCTGGGAAAACCTACCTGTATTAAAAACCCAAGAAAGTCTCAAGCTCTACAGGTTTTCCTGCACTTGTTCAATGCAGGTGAAAATTACAGCAGTTATGGTGAGAGACTGGATCTTCTTGCAGACATCCAGAAAGAAAGAGCAAGGCTGGGGATAGCCGTTTCGCATACGAATAATACAGAGTGGCATTCCCAGTGCTCGCTGTTCTGCATCATGCATTTAAGTGTGTACTTTGTAGCTGTAGTGTGTATTGCATTTCCACTGCAAGTCAAATTGGCTGTTTGGCTGTTTGGCTGTTTGGCTGTTTGGCTGTTTGGTGATGGAGGCCATTCACTTGTTTTTATATTAGATGGCAGTGATTGTCTTTCACTCCGTATGCAAGTGCACTTGCAGCCAGAAGAAGAAGAGCACTTTAAAAAAAACTAGCTAGATGAGCATATTGATTATTAAACATTTGGAAAAGTGTAGTTAAAGGTTTAACTCAAATTTGTTGTAATTCTGATTGCTGCGTGGTGTGCGCATGCTGTCATAATCCATAACAATAACCAAACTATTAGAAACATGAGACTGAGAATTAGAACAATGAACCAGCTGATGGGTGTCTGGATTGCACTGACAGGACATGATGCCATGCTCATAATTTTTATCACCCTAGTAACACTAAAATAATGATAATTGTAGGATCAAAATGGTGAAAACATCGATGAAGACATACAGATTCTTTCAAAGGCAAGTTTGAAAGAATCTGCATCTCCTATATCACAGCAAATGGCTGACATTTGTAGTGTGCCTTTTAACCAGCTTGTCTCTCTTTCCAGGTTTTAATGAGTTTCTGAATAGTTCTGTAAAAGTTTTGGATTGAACCTTTCCAAAAATCATGAATCTAAGATGCAAGTCTTGTAGGTAAGGTGTATGAAAAGACCAAAATTAAGATAACTGGACTTTCTCTGCTACCTCAGTTATTAGTTTTTCTCAGCTGTGTCTCCAAACAGCCTCTTGTCTGGAAATCCAGGTTCCAAAGATGCTTATTTAGGATGGCTGAAGAATATTCCTGGTTATAGTCTGGCACTGGGATCAAGCCTCTCATAGCCTGTGTTGGCAGCCCTAGTGAGATGTGAGCCGCAGGTTACACAGTTCTGCTGCTGCATCATCCACATGTTAGGCTAAATCCTGCTCAAAGGACCAACCACCAGATGTTAAAGGGATCCCACCAGCTGCTCACAATCAGAAATCTGCTGAACCCAGCACATGAAACAAACTGGCACACCATTCTGTTAACTCCACACCATTCTGTTAATTCTCTGGAGATTTGCAAAGCTTCATGGAATTTGTTGTGTTTTCTCTTTTGCCATCTGTTATGAGCTCATAAGATTGTTCATGCCGGTGACCAGTAGGTCAGCTGCAGAGTAGGATTTCTCAGCCTGCCCCTTCAGAGACTGGAGTAGTTACTACATAGAGTTAAGAAGCAGAGGTTCCTCTCAGATCACATCCAGATGTTCATTGCAGGCAAGGAAATACAGACTATATGCTGGTGGCTCTTCCAGCTATCACTCTAGACCTTGCTCAAGTGTTGTATGAAATGTTTGAATGGGAAGCTGTGGCCACAATGTCTCCCAGCTCACTGCATGTGGACTTTTCAGGAGACATGACCCAGGCACTTCCATCCACTGGCAAAACAGAGCCAGAGCCAGAGCTCTGAGCTGCCATGGTGGCTCGTGGTTGCCTCACACACATCACTTTGAAGCCTGTGATTGTTCTTCTAGTCCAGGATGCCAGACGTGGTCTGGCTCAGGATGAGGACAGGAGTATGGCCTGAGGACTTGCAGCCTACCTTGCATGAATGCGAAGGGACAGGGTCCTGGTTGATGGAAGCATAGGTAAAGGAGGAAGAATGGAAAAATACAGAGTTTAGGTGGGGGCACTGAGGTGCAAGAGGTTGGGAAGAGTGAGTGAAATAGATAGAGATGTGGGGCTGGGTCCTGACAAGACCAAATAAAATGTCATGTAAGTAGTCAGGGAACCTGACAATGACAAATTTCATTTGGGAAGCTTTTGTAGGCACTTGCAACAGAAGGATGCCTTGCAGGGTGATGAGCGTAATTGGAAGATGTGTTGTAGAAAACTCAGGCTACTCAATTGTCCTGTCAGTGATGTATTTGAACAAAAATACAAGCATATGGCAGCATAAGGAAGTTGGAAATTTTGTTGATTCCTTTTAAATCAGGTGATAACCACGGGTCAAGTTTCTCTGGCAACAGAAAGATTGTCATGAACAGAGTAAAATTTGCTGCTAAAAAAGTTCACACAAAGAAAGCAGAGAAAAGGGAAAGGGAAAGAACCTGTTTTCCTACTGGCCCAAAGAGTACTTCAGATGTGACCGGCTCTCAAGGATCAGTGTGACACTTTCAATAAAATACCTGAGTTCTGGAAGTAGGGATGTCTATTTCCAAACCACGATGATCTGCTCTAACATCATGGGCTTGACAAGCTAACAGCTGCTCAGTAGGGCTGCTCAGACTCCGCAGGCCTTGTAGACAGAACATGACCTTCATACAATGACCCAAATTCAGTTTATTTGTTGCAGGAAGCTAAGCTAAGAGAAGGGACAGTTTGTTTATTCCTGCAGTCTCTGATACCCTGAATCACTGGTGTCTTGTTGCTATCTTAGCACAAATAATGAGAATAACTTCAGGTGATGATACTTCCAGTTAACCTGGACTTCTAGAATACCTACTGGATACTTACATCCAAGCACTATTAGAAATGTGTCTGCTATATTTGGAATAAACCTAAATATTGCTGCACCTCATTCTTTCAATGCCTTAAGGCCTTAAAGCTGCTAGAGGCATGATGCTAAATGCTTCACCAGGAGCCTGAACATACTGGGGAGCCATGGATGGAGATGAGGCTCCCAGCAGCAGTATGGGGAAAAGTATATGTGCCTTGTCATTCTCGGTGACATCTATTGGACAACTCTGTTGGATTTGTTCCCAGCATTAATTTGCAATAATCACAATAATTTACATTCAAATCCTAATTAATGAAGTTCTGGTGTTTATGGGATGGGGGATCTTGAAAGGATAGGGTGTACTTTCTGTTCTGTTTCTGCCACTTTTCATTCCAATCTAACTCTACTCATGACTCAGTGCTCATTACCATCTCCTGGCAATGTGTGAAGAGAGAGATGTACAGCAGAACAAAATGTTTCTTATCCTGGTTTTTTGCGTCTTTTCAATGGGCCAATACCTCCTTTACCACAAACTGGTAAATGGCTTCCTTATAAATTCAAATCCACGGAAATATTTATGTGAGAAAACATTTGAACATATGTCTACCTCAAGGTTATTTGTATTTATCGTATCGTATCTGTGTTGGAAAATCCCTTTCTGTGGGACATGCAGACAGGAAGCATTTAGGCTTGGAGCTTCCAGCAACAGCACTGGACTGTCTCTGGACCCTGGAGACACCAACTCTCTGCTAATGACAGGTGCTGAGGGAAGTTGCTAACATAAAGAATAGTATGAGGTAAAGATGCTTCCTTTATATAAATAGGCACAGAATCATGGAATCACAGAATGATTTGGGTTGGAAGGGACATCCCTCATCTGGTTTCACCCTGCTGCCATGGGCAGGGACACCTTCCACTAGACCAGGTTGTTCAAAGTCCCATCCAACCCCATCCAAAAAGTTCCATGGGAACATCCACAGCTTCTCTGGGCAACCCATGCCAGAGTCTCACCATCCTCACAGTCAAGAATTTCTTCCTTATATGTAGTCTAAACCTACTCTTATGCAGTTTGAAGCCACTGCCCCTGGTCCTATCACTACAGGCCCTTGTAATGAGTCCCTCTCCAGCTGTCTTGAAGGCCCCCTTTAGGCATTAGAAGGCCACTGTCATGTCTGCCTGCAGCCTTCTCTTCTCCAGGCTGAAAACACCAACTCTCTCAGCCTTCATGCAGATAATTAGTAAGGTAATTCTTAATTTCAGGTAACAGTAAGTTAATTAACTTACTAACCAGTACCCATGTTAAAGCACCACTGGGTTTGTTAAAGCACCACTGGGTTTGTGGTACTTTTTTCAGTGCCCAAACTGGTTGCTGGAGCTCTTTGAATCCCTGGCTCGGTAACTTCTAAAGTACACCTTTATCTCACTCTGCTTTCTTATATGACTGCTGCTTCCAGATGAAGGACAGGTACATCAGCTTTGTCCCTCTTTGCTGTACAGGGTGATCCTCAGTAACATATTTCTGCACATATGGATGACACCTGGCCTGTATGGTGGCATCCTGCATTGGTGTGCGCTATCCATTTGTGCCCAGTGGCTGCTTTTGGAAAGAAATCTGGTTGCACAAGCATGGAGACTGCCAAGATGTATGGCAGTGCATCCTCTGGCCACACAGTGCAGACATGGCAGTTAGGAATGAAGATTACCAAGATGTGACTTAAGTTTCCATTCACCTGGAGGCATAATGCTTGCAAGCTCTCTTCCCTTGCAAGAATCAACCATTTATCATACAAACATGCAAACTTTTATAAAATTATTAACTACTGTTATTTGATGGGACAACAACCAGGGATCTTTCTTGGGTTTACTTCATTTGATGCTGTTCTGGTGAAATTACTTTAGGTGGAATCTCATTGGTCAAGGGTAAAGTCCACTACAAAATGATTTTGTGTACTTTGGGAATGAAAAGTAGATGTCAAATTACTTTTTTTTTAAAGATTTGGAAGCAGAACCAGAGTCTTAAGAACTGCTTCTAGCTCGGTTTTGTAAGCTAGTCAAACAGCACCGAGCACTGACGATTTCTTGGCAAAACAGGCACAATGGAGGATTGATGATCTGAGTGTGGAACAGGACTTTTTGCAGGGATGAAGGATTGTCAAGCCTAAGGATAAACCTCACATGGAAGGTGAACCAGATTAGGGGGAACAGCCTTTGGGAGATGGGTTTGCTGCCACTGAAGAGATGTAAGGAATGGGGGCAGCAGCCACATCAACACCTTTCTACCCCATCCACCCCTCTCTAAGCAGAGAAGCCAGATGAGCTTTACAGAGATGTAGCTTCACAAGGCAGTGAAGAGAGGACAAGGTTCTTTGGCCAGCCCTAACACTCTGATCCCCTCTGCAAATACCTGATTTTCTGATACATGAAGCCAGTGCAGGGATGATAGCTAGGTACATCTGGAATCTGGAATCTAAATCTGAATTATAGAAAATATGTAGAAATCTGAATAATAGAAACACACTGAAATTAAGCCAGGGCATATTCAGTTACCCATTTACAGATTGCACACATTTCATATCTGACAGTAGGACAAAGCACTGTAAAAATACCCTTAAGAATGTGAATATCTGCTTTGATTTATACTTAAAAGGAAACATCTGATTAGAGTCTGTGTTTTATTAACAAAAGACGAGGAGGATGAAAGCTTCTTAGATATTACTTTTATTTCACCAGATATTTTTTATAGTATATTGTGGAAGAAAATGCCACATTTCATTAAAGTCTATCATTCAAACATGAGAAAGGGTTTGGCAGCAGCTTATAAACGTGCAATTTTATGGAAATTTTAGACTTTGCCCATTTTTCAGTCTCTGAAGGTTCTTTAAAAAATGCCTTTGATGACTTCTGAATCAACTGGTGTTCACTGGTCTGTGCAGGGATGTGTGCTGTTGTACACCAGCTGTGGGGCTGCCTCTGGTATAAGCAGCTCAGTTGTTGTGTCAGCAGTTTTCACACTGTTTAATTTTCATCAGCTTGGTTACACAACACATTCTCAGACCTTCCAGCTGTGCCTAATGAAAATTCATTCTAGCACTCATTCAGGACTCAGAATCTTTCTTGCTCTGGTGTTACCTTATTATTTTTTTATTATTCTACTTAGAAAGAACTGCAGCACTCCCAATATATGAAATGTGATATATGTTGAGGATAATCTCCTGTCACTGAATGGTTTCTCCTCTGTTAGTTCTCTCTCTGCGCTTCATTTCATCTGTTTGCCACCCATTAGAAAGGGTAGTGAAACATTTGCTTCTTAAAGGGTTGACTGCTTCATTTTATGTAATGTAACTGCATCAGCAGAGCAGTAATTTACAATGAATAACTTGTTTGGCAGTCTTGGGCTTTTTTCATGGATTGTCTTTGAACAGATTGTAATTTTCTTGAGTTTATTAATTATTCAAAATGTTAATGGCTTTGGAAGAATGATTATGAGCAATTTCATGAGAACATTTGGTATGCAGTACTCCACTTCTATGGCCATTATTTTCTTGTGTAGGTAGATGAAGGCACATCAAATTTTCTCTATTTTGTTGTCAGAAGATACTAAAAATGATCAATGCAGTTTTGCTCAGAGTGTAAGAATCTTATGAGAGAAAAAAAAATTAGAGAAAATTTTCCTTTTAAATCCTGGCTAGTTAAAAGAGGCTTTCTAAGACAAACTTCTGAAATAAAGATGATCATTGTCAGATTCCTTTTATTTACTTATCCAATTTTAATTTCTTATAGTAACTTGCACAAAAAGGTAATAGGGTATGTACTCATAGTCTCAGTGGGCGTGCCCTACACCTTAGGTCGTGGTTGCCTTGTGCTGTAGTGAAAGGTCTATTTCTCTATAAAAAATATTCTGAAAATACAGTTATCATCAGCTTGAAAATTTCTCTCAAGGTTATTGTGAAGGTGAAGGTGACTGTAGGCAGTTTCCAGTCCAGAAGAATGGTGTCAGAAGCTTGTGAAGTTTGCTGGTCTCCTAACAATTACTTTCTGTTTCTATTGAAGAATGAGTTTTAATTCACAAATTAGCATTTTGTGGGATAAAACCCTGAGTTCTTGAACAGCAAGTGGCTTAAAGTATGTGTTTAGTTAACTTTTAAAGTAATTTGAAAACTTAAGTACTTGAATAGGAAATATTTTGTAATGCTTCCCTCAGTCGACTTTTGCTTTAAGAGGGAGAAGAGAGGAAAGTTTCTGTGAGGAAGAGGTACATATTGCTTGGGCCACTTCTTTAAATATAGGTCCAAATTATGAGTACGACAAAGCTGAAAATTCACATTTTAGTTACAATACACTTGCCATTTTGACAAACATGAGAAATGTTTTGTGACTGGCAGATGCTGGCTGAAGCTTTCTGCTGCATGTCTGAATTAAACCTCTATAGGTACTGTACCTCCACAATGTACCATGTTCAAGGCTTTGAAGAGGAGGTCTATTTATGGAGTTCTTAAAAAAACTAGCTGCTACCCAGACTTTAGAGTAACATGCTGCATGCTGAGTCCCTCTGTTCAGGTGAATAAAAAGCACTTTCCTCCTATGGCTCTGCACATGTTAAGCTGTAACAAATGAACACTGCAGACACTGCAGAGGATTGTCAGCTCAGGACAGGAATGGATTGCGCTGCAGCCTGTGTGAGCCTGTGGGAGCTCCTGTCTATAGTTCCACAGTCACTTTCATGATTGTTTTCCACTAAAGGTCCAGCTTTTGCTTTACTTCTTTACCCACAAATTTCCACCCCCTGGCTTGTATTTAAAAGACAGATAGTTCTATACACTGGATTGCTGCAATGCAGGCTGCAACTAACTTCTGCTCTCCAGGAACTGGTAACACATTATGTGTCAGCTTTTAGACAAAGATAAGGGTTTGTTGGGTAGAAAATGAAGCAAAAGCTATATATCTTAAGGTTCCCACAAGCAATGGAAATTAATCTATTTTAAACTCCTTATATAAGTTAAGCTTCTTGGGGTGGGGATTTGTCTCTAAGTCACTGTAAAATATCATGCCATATCCATTCTACTCTATAAAATGAGTAAAAAACATTATCCACAAAGCTCGGCAGTCATGCCAGAAATCTCTGTGGCACCTGCATCTGGTTTGCCTTGAAACCTCAGAATCTAGCTCTGCACAGTAGGCACTGAAATGAAAGCTCATCATCAGTTAACAAACAGTGCTCTGGCACTTCCCCGGTCACAGCTGAGGCAGGGCTGGGTAAGGTCTATTCCAACAAAACATAGAATGCATCTAATTCTTTTCAGACTTACAAATTCCAAGTGTAAGCATCTGCATGTGAGCTAAGGGTATGATGCAGTTGCTTGACTGTGTGTTTCTGGAGCAACCAGAACTGCTCATCTGCTGAGCTGTGGTTATGTGAACCACCCACCCATGCAGGCTGGGCAGCTGTGACCAGGGGGAGTCCACCTGGAGCAGCAGGGCAAGCTGGGTGGGATAAGCTGGTGCATCTTACATGAGTTGCATTGTATGCCTATGTTTATCAACTGAATCAAGCTGTGGGTATGTAAATTCCCGTTGAAGTCAGTGGATATTTACTAGTGCAGAGGAGAGAGGGTACAGAGCACTGCAGTCACCCTACAGCGGACACCTCAGTGCTTGAATCATGTTTTCTCATTTCACTGTCAGACTCTTTAAAAGCTGACCAGAACCTCTCCCTCAAATGTCAGAGCTAGGCTGCATCTGGCCAGAGTGTAAGAAGTCAGTGTGGGAGGTGCAGAACCCACATCCAATCTCCCTAAAATCTAGATTCACCAAGATTGCCCGACTCACAGCTCTCCAGCCACATGCCACAGAGTGGTTACTAGACCACAGGTTTCATTCCTTCACACATTGCTATTACAGTGCACACTTATTGTGTGCATTGTTCTTTCCACTCAGAGAATAAGGTAAGTGAGCAAGAATGTGAGGTATACAAATATAAGCATGTACATGTGATTGTGTCATACAAAGATTGTTGTCATAAAAGCAGTCTAATGATTTGCATTTCCTTTCTACAAATGCCACCAGAACTGAAGTTTATATGAGTTAAATCTTTGTTTGCTATTTCTGAAACAGGGTCTCTTTTGATTTTACTTCCTGCACTGTGAAACCCTGCTTCTTCTGTGCACATATCCCTGGGTCTACTGGAGATCAACAGATATTTCCTATGAAAGAGCTAGATGGATTTTCTTGCCTTGAAATATGTGGAGGAGTTATCACTTTGAACCTTACAGAAAAGTAGAATTAGAAGAAAGCAACAGGGAGAATAGAATTATAAATTTAAAGCTAAAATTCAAGAACAGTGTCTGATTTTGGCATGGGGAAAACACAACTGGCCAACAGGATGAGTTTATGGAATGCACTGAAGTATCAGCAGAGGCTTATTGTTTGTCAACCACTTTTAACTTGACAAGATCCTCAAATGTATTTTTATAGTTTCCTTCCTGGTATGCTCCCAGAGATAAGTACTTGAAGTAAATGTCAGGCCAGAACTAGCTGGAATAAAACTTCTACTTGCATTGTGTGAAAGAAGCCACTGAATTTGTTCCTGATTCCTTTGTTGAGCTGCCACAGCTCATAAAAAGTGAAAGGATAACAGGTTTTTAACTTATTCACTCCTGGTTACCCTGAAAAAAGTATGAAGAAATGTAAAAGCTTATGCACAAAGTAATACTGGGTCCTGCACTTGATCAGGGACTTCAGTACAAAGAGAAGGACTGCAAACTCTGAAAGAATTCTTCTTTGTTTCATCTGGGAAAATATTTCCTGTTTCACTCATTATACTGGGTTTTCCAGCATGAATATTCCCAATATAAGTCTCTCCTGTTCCTGAGTTCTCATTCATATGCACATCATTAAAAATATTGACTCTTTTTTTCTGTCCCAACACTTCTGATACATTTTAAAAATTATTTTTGCAACAGCAATACTCAGTGTAACTACTTTTTGAAGTTGTTTGCTGTTTTATTTATTTTTGGGAATAGGGACTAATACATAACAAGTAATGTTTGAGAAATAGCAGAAAAGAGTAGATCCTGTACCTCTGCAGCTGCATTTGATGCTCATACGCCTTTGGGCGCGGTTCTGCTTCTCCTGCTGCTGAACATACACCGTACAGTGTGTGAATGACATCAAAGACCGATAGCAAAATCTGTGGCTTTGGGGGGGAAAATGTACCTCAGTAACGTCTTGCTGCAGCTGAAGAGGGAGCAGTGGCAAGGGACTGCTCCTGTCGTGAAGCAGACTTCAGCAGCCAGTGGGATCCTTCTGGATCACCCTGGGCTCTCTAAGTCTTTGATACTGTAACAAGCAAAATAATAGGCATGTCATGCTGATACAAACGCAATTATTTCACAGCTTTTTTAAGTGCTAAATGACTGAGTCACTAGCCAAGAGGGAGGAAGACCCCTGACATCGATGGGAAGACTCACTGACTTTAGCATTTTGGATAATGCACCAAGAGATGTGGGATTACTTATAATTAAGGGAAGGTAAGACAGAAACTGCTCTAAAGGAAACCTTGTTTTGTATCTTACACATCTCTACTAGCTACATCTTTACTGAGAAAAGTCATCTTATCCAAAGCATCACCAGCAGAAAGTTAGCATGAAGACTGTTTCCTATGGAGTTATACAGTAATGTTTCATTAGGAAAATAAGAGATAGGCTGGAAAAAATACCCCATGTGGAATTAGAGGAAGGTAGTTGGAATAACTCCCTGCAAACAAGAAAGTTTAGAACATTCTTGTTACAGTGAAAATAAACACCAGACAGCTTCTGACTTCTCAGGAGAGGCACTACGTATATGTTTTTGGAAACATCCATGTAGTGTAGTTTACCTCATTAGAAACAACTGAACTGAATCAATACAGAACTATTTTATCTTTCCTAGCGTCACATTCAATGTCACCTAATATAGCATAATTAAGTGCAAATGAAATTATTGTTAGAGAGAACACCCTGTTGTTTCTGGTAATAATCAGGTAGAAGGTGTGCTTGCATGGAGAAGCCAAAAAGTTGTTAATTACATCTCTGCACCTTCTAAGAGTAAAGGGAGCCCAAAGATGAGCAGATTCCTGCTGTTTGCCTTGTCAAGACTGCAGCTGTGAAATATACATTTAGGGAGAAAGTAATCAGAAATCAATTTGAAAAAAATGCTAACAAGATATTAAGAACCTGCTGAAATGTGTAGAAGTGCCTTTTAAAAAAGGTCTGAAAAGCTTCTGTAGAAGATATTGAACAGTTTCAGCACAGGAAGTGAGTATCTTTATGTACAAGGACACTTAAGGTCTTGAGGTTTAGGAAATGAGAGGAACTGATTTCTATTCTTAGACTTTCTTTGTAATTTGCAATGACCATAAAATTCAGTATGTTGATCCTTAATTAACCAGTGAAAATTAAAAGGCCAGGTCAGGAGCTTTACACATTTGAAGTGCTCCTTAAATGTTACATAACAAGCAAGAGTGAAAATTAAGCCCTATATAGACCCTACATTACACCCTTGCACAAAATTAATTTTGCCCTGAAGCCTATAAAGAACTTTGCTGTTGCCAGGCTGAAATTACTATTTACCAGCCAGGGGAGACCAGTCACTATGGGAGTTAGGTTATAATTTTAACCACCATGTCCCCCTCCAAAAAAGACCATGAGGTTTGTAACAGTGCATGTGGCACAGTGATGAAAATGAAGTATTTGGAAAAGCTCTGGATTGAGGGAGATCCCAGGCAGCACCTCCAAAGAGAAGTGTTTGATATGGAAATATCTTACTGGAAGCTCTGGAGATTGCATTGTTTCTGCATGTGGCTGTTTGCTTGGAGACATTAATAGTCAGGGCAATGAAGAAATTTTAAAGTAGGATCTGAGCCCTGCCACAGCAGAGTTTTGACCACCACACAGATTCTATCAAGCCAAATCTGCCAAGGAAAATCAAGGAGGGCAAATTAGCTGTATGTCATCTCCCGAGCAAATACGCTTATTACAAATATGCTAAGCAATAGTTTATTTCAGCAACTGCATGGGAAGGTCCTCTAAAGCTACCACTTCTGTAGAGGAACATCATTATAGCGGGAAGATATTAAATCCAGCCCTCCTGACTTCAGTCATTTAAAAGCCAGGCACTGGGTATAAAGGAGGTAGACAGGCATTCTCTAAAATCAAAGCAGAGAGATATAAGCCCCCCCATGACAGAGGGATTCATTGCAGTCTAAAGAAGGCATCTGAGACAAATCAAATGAGTTCCCCCTGGGAGAGGCCTCTCCACTGATAATGGAGGGAACCCAGACACCAGACAAGATACTGAAATCTGTGAGTCTAAAATTAAGTGACAGAAATCCTACCTTTCATGAACAATGATTGTCTTGTAGTGGGAATCATTTAAGACATAAGACAGACATAGAGGAAAAATTAAATATAAAATATAAATGAGGAGCAATAAAGGATCTTTCCTCTGAGAAACAAGCATTAAGAACTAAAATACTTAAAAGTCTGTTTATAAAATCTTGAGCATACAGCTTATTAAATAAATGAAGAGTAAAGCATGCAAATAAGGAGTAAAGGGTACATAAACATAAATTACTCATATACAGTTGTTTAGTATGATAGAAAACCATTTTACTTCCAGTGGATTATGCTTTCTTGATTTGCTTAGTCACAGGCTGGAAGCTACCCATCCAGGGCATCATTGTGGAGGAGGTTGGTGTTCCTGCTGTGCAGCACCTCTCCATGTTCCCAGTGCTCACACCTCCTGAGATGGCAGCGTCTCAGCCAGAATCCTATGTCCACTCTGCCACGACCTCAGCCCACACACTAGTTTACCTGTATTGTTAATTTATGCTATGGCTACTTCTAGCCAGGCTTTGTGGAGGAGTGCATTTTCATACCAGTTGTGTCTGACATTACTTGCCACTTGGAGTTTTCATTTATTCAAGTTCTTACTAGCATGACTTACCTCAGTCTAGGCAGTTAAATCACGTAACCTTAATGTAACCGTCTCTATGGAGACCTATACAGTTCAATCTAGAGGCTATCAGCTATCCACCAACTAAATAAATGTTTATTATGTTTATATCAACTATATATAGATCTCTTGAATAATTAATTTAAAAGATTGTAGGCAAAATTGCAAATAAAGCTACAGGTACTGCATTAGAATTTCATTATGATTTCTTTTTCCTCCTGAATGGGCAAACTCATATGAAAAAAGGGGTGAGACATTCAAATGTTCATTCAGAGGAAAAATTTCAGATGATACCTAGGTGATTAGCTGTTGAATACTTGTTATTGTTAATGTGAATGGCTGGTTTAATTGCCTTGCTATCACGTTACAAAATTACCCTTGACATGATCTTCTGTAATGTGATGAGCATTATTGTATAGACGGAATTTCTGATATTCTAATGAATTTTGTTTGGTGAGACAGACTGTGAAAAGGAAAAACTAAGCACCTCTTTGCCATGCATGATTTCTTCCATGTTTGCTTCCTGAGGTAATGTCTGGATTGTGATTTCTTTGTTGGTAGTTCAGTACATTAAAAATAAGCTAATGCAGCATTAACTAAGCACTAATAGGCCATTAAAGACAAGCTTTTATACTGGAAAAAACAAAAATATTTCAAATGTAAATATAAGTCAATTTTATATGCATGAATTTTTGCTATCTGATGCCATTTGTATTAATAATTAATATTTGTGTTTCATCAGGCTCAAAAGATAGCCAAAATTTCTTGGCTGAGTATTACTCCTTTTCTTTGCAAACGGTTCGAGAGGCCAAGACAACACAGTGCATTTCTTTATCCTCTCCTGCTGACTACCTGGCAAGAGGACGGACCCCACCGAGCAACGATGCTGGCAGCACCACAAGTAGTCCAACAGCAAACAATCATTGAAATGTGTCCTGCTGTCTGAAGCCCTTAGAATCTGCATGACAATCAGCAAATGTTTTCTCCTAGTTAAGGGCACAGACTATCAGTCCCAGAGCATTATTCAAAGCACAGATACATGCGCAGTCATCCTGGGAAGTTCATAACCTTGTTAAAAGCCCTAACACACAAATGTTTAGCAAGTACCAAGGCAAAGTCCTTTGTGGATCTGATTCAAATTAAGTTTCTTGCTCCAGCATTCATCACAAAATTACAGAAATGGGTGCTGGAAGGGCCCCATGTGTCACAGAGTTGCCTGCCCCCTTGAGGCGGGACCCCCCACACCAAGGTGATCAGGTCACCCCAGCTTTGCCGAGGGCCATCTGGGATGGATTGTCTCAGCTCCCTGAGCAGCTGGCCCCATAATACACATTGCACATACTCCACATTTGAGAAATGGTTATCCTGAGGTTACTCCTAGCCAAGCATCAAGGTGTGCTAGCTTCCTGTTTTACAAGGAAGTATGCCCCTTTTTTGTAGTTAAGAGCTATTTGATGGGAATAACTTCCCAACCAGAGTTTCAGTAAAAAACAGTGAGTCTCCTCTTAGTGTGTGTGGTGTGTTTCTTGTTAGGTTACTCACATTGTACCTTATAAATAACGTGCATGGCTATAGCTAGTGATCCTGGCCCTCTGCTAGCCTTTGATCATCTCTTTTGCCAGGGAATACACAAGGTAATAATAGACTAACTTGTTGTTTATGATCAGTGATAAATCTTTTGGGAAGAAAAGACTTTATTCTCCATTCCAGTAAAGATGAGGACCTAACTGTACCAGGAGTTGTATTACACTTATCCTTATATACCGGGCAGTCCACTGAAATCAAAGGGAATCCCTGCTGTGCCTGAACTTACAGATGCACCATGCTTTTATCAGATCTGGGCTCATAGCAGATATAGTTTAAGAGATTATCTTTGAATTTATCCATCTACACAGCTCACAAGAGGAAAAGAGAATGCAAATAGATGGTGAATACGTTGGTTTTCATTTCCTAAACCAACTCTCCAGATAATTTCCTAATGAGGAAATCTGTCTAAGTTGTTGCAGCCACATAAGCTATTGCATTTGGCTTTGGTATAGATAATCATGATAATAACATTTCCCAGTAGCAAAATGCCATAGTAAGGCAGGGGCATGATTTCCATCTGTCTTTCTCAGCTTGAGGGATTTTTTTGTTTGTTTTTAAAATCTATTCTTTCAGATAGGAGCTGCTCATATAACTGAAGTCCAAGACACATTTTCAGCTTTAGATTTGTTGATTCAGTTGCCTGCCTTCTCCACACTCAGGTAGATCTTTATTACAGAGAGTTATCAAAATGTTTGTGTTAGCATTGAAGTGCCTATATGTGCATATGTACCACATAATTGCAAAGGGACAGAGGGGATATTTTTCTCACACAGAGAGTAACCAGGACATCAGAGCAAATTTCTTGCTTAAGTCAAGTTTTCATGTGAAAATCAAATAAGATTTTGGTCAAAATCAAAGCACAAAACCAACGAGCTCATTATTAGTACTTGCCCACCACCATTCCACCTAGTCCTAAATGGGAGACAGGCCTGTCTCAGAGCTTGGAGGCAGCACTGTTTGAAGGTGGGTTTGATGCAGCAGAATCAGGATCCCCACTCTTAGACCATGAGACATCTAAAAGCCTCATTGAACAGTTATAATCTTTTCTGGTTATTATCTGTATTTAATTGGAATGATCTCTGATTAGCCAATACTTCCAATTCAGAATGATGTCTGATAAATATTTTCTCATCTTTGAAATATCAGTGTAGCAGAAATATTGTGTCTGAAATGCGCCACTTTAACATGTGGCACATTTGGAAATTAAATCTGCTCCTGTGTCCCCTCAAGACTGAAGCAGATGATGTTAAGTGTTCTCATTTTTCAGCTCCTTAAGATATTTTTGTCTGGATGAGTCATTAGGTATTCTGGTCACTCCTGTTACCAATGCAGTTATGAATTTCACAGGGAAAATGTCAATCGTGAAATTTCGCTGTGACAACCATTTTCATTGCAGGAAATGTTTAAGTCATTGTAGAAATATGGAAACCAGCCCTGGCAGGGTATTTGATGGGTCATGTAGTCCACCCCGTGCCCCAGGGTAGGCTCAGCTCTGCCAAGTTATCCCTGGCAGAGTTTGGTCTAATCTGCCTCCGAGATACTCCCCTGTCTGTGTCCACCATCCCCACAACTCACAGTTCCCTGGAAGACAGACAGCCCTGGTGCCAAGTTCTTTGAAGTCTGTTGTTTAACCTAAGCACCCCATGTGGCCCTTTTAAAGACCATTTCTTCTCATCCTGTGATCCATGGTCTGCAGAACAGTTCTACAAGTGCTGAAGTTTTTATCACACTTCTCTTCAGCTTCCTCTTGCCTAAGAACCCCAGTGTTTGAGTCTTGCCTTCAAGACTGTGGACTCTTGGCCTTTATCTTTCTCTTCTGCCTTAGTCCCATCTTTCTCAAAGCACAGCAGAGATGTTACCAGTTACAAAAAAGGCAGAGTGTCTTCCATGCAACTCCTTTGTGCATCTGGCTGTGAAGACACATTGCCATGGCAGTGCAACATCATCAACCCAGGTCACCCAGAGCCTTTTAAAAAAGCAGTTGTTTGGTCAACAGTTTCCCATCTTGTACCTTTGATACCTAAATTATCTATTTCAGACTACTTCCATTTTTCAAAATAATTTAGAATTCCTGTTGCATCCTCCAGCTTATGTCCTATATGAGGAGGCTCTGTGGTCTAGTGTCCAAACCTTTAAATACTGAATAATACTAGACCCGGGAGAAATGCTAGCACAGATTTACTCATCCTTTTCTCTACAAGTATAGTTTTCCAGTCACTTGTACAACAATTTCATAGTGTTTTCAGTAAAACTGTTTCCATAACATGCTTATGAGACTCCCTTGGGAAGCAAAGTCAAAAGCAGTGCTACAGCTAATACACAGAAATCTACTGCTCTTGCACTCAGCAGTGTACTGTGTTTTTCTTTGTCCTCATGTTCTAGCAAATGTTCTTTCCAAATATTTTTTTCTGTTCTTTTTCTTGTTACCTCCTGTGTTAATTCTATTATATCTTGTGCCTTGGCCTTTCTAAATTTGTCCTTGTAGGTTTGTGCTAGTCTTACATGTATCTTCCTAGTAACTTGACCTACTTTCCACGTCAAATAATTTTCAGATCACTGTAAAGCTCCTGAGTTAGCAACAGTGGCTTCTTACTACACTTCCTGTATCTCCTTTGTAGGAAATAATCTGTACTTGTCTTTTTGAAGTTGCCTTTTTAAGAGCTTCTTTTAAACTTCCTTTTTCATCCTGTGTTTCTTCTCTCTCAATTCTACAGTTGGCTGGTGCTCTATTTCCTCCAATCCTTTATTTTTATTTTACTGCTTTTCATTTATTCTCTTGTTAGATGTCACGAGTACCATTCTTTATGATCTCTTTCACAGGGCTTGCCTTCGCCCTTCACCCTCTGGATCAACCCCTGTTCTCTCACCAGAAACAAGATTCAGAGTAGCTTTTCCTTTTCTGAGAAACAGATAATAATCTCCATTGCAGCAGGACTGCTTCCCCTCCTTTTTATGCTCAAAGACTACTGGTGCTCATAGCTGACCGACACAACCACATGCACACCTCAGAAATGTGCCTCTCTTTCTCCACTTACCCAGAAGAAATCATAAATGTATGTCACTGCCCTTATCAAATCAGTTAAGAAATAATTCTGATTGTGAATGAAATTTTTCTTCAATTACTTTTCCATGTTTCTTTATATTAGTATGCAGACCTCCAAGGTAGTCATCCCACTCATTTCTTTCTTGTTCCTTTTCATTCCCACGGGGGTTTTGTGCTCTGTCTTCAGAACATGCAGTATCTGCCTCTTTACTACTTGGCTCAGGCTGTGCCTGATAATGTTCTCACTTCTCTGTGTGAGATGTACTCTCTTTCTTTAAGTATTACTGCCTCCTCAGCAGGAACCTGCAGTCTTTGCTGAGCCCTGTCTCCTGGCCACCTTATCCTCTCCAGATGCTGATTTCTGCCCTTTGCCCTCAGCTGGAGGTGCTGGGGAGAGCCATCCTTACCCCTCCTTCCCAAGACTCACAGCATAGGGCTCACTCTCAGCTTTCCCAGGGACTCGTTTAATGGGGGGAGAGGTTTTCCAAGGGGTCTGATCCGGGCTATCAACATACACTGTCGGCTCTGGGATGTCAGGATAGATCTGCAAAGAGATATCTCTGTCACCTTCATCCTCGTTCCTTGGCAGGCTCCCTGTTTTGCACATCTTAAACTAGCAAAGGAAACTCTCCTCAAATCTTACTAGTGGTGATTATTTACTTGGTAGCAAGGCTGAGCCTGGAGAACTACGTACATATGCAGAAGAATCTTATCAAAATACAGTGCAATTACACCATAACTGCACTATTCCCTCCCAGCTTTCTTTAACACAAGAGCGGTTTCTTGCCAATGGTCATGTCACTTTACTATTTTTATAACAGAGGACACTTCCATGTCCCTGATTCAGTAGAATGTCTAAACACAAATTATCCAAACTCAAAAATTCATGCTGAAATGGTGGACTCATGCCTACTTCTTGCCTGAGTCTAGACAAATGGCAATGTGTAGAATTGCTTTTACTAAAAATTAGTCTGTGCTACTAAATATCCATAAAGTCATAGCTGAGAACACAACTGTTCTTATTATCAAGTATGAATTTCATTCCAACTTGCAAAGTATTGAACACTTCTCTTTGATGATGTTTCTGAAAATTTCAGATTATATGAGATTCCAAAATTTTATTAAAAACCAAGCAATTATTTCAGCAACAAAATAGCAAATGGAAAGAACTTTGATTTGTCTTTTTTTTTTCTTTTATCCAGTTATTTGATAGTGAATTTTGTGACTAATGATTTTGCCATAGTGCCAAGTAAGTGTGGCAAATGCTTGCAGGATTGAGGCCATTAACTTGAGGCTTTGAACAGCTGAACAGCACTGGGAAATTGGTGAAATCAATTCAGATTTGGAATCTTGTTTTTAAAGATTGTTAATGTACAACATTTAGAAACTATGAATCATTTAATACAGTGACTAGCAAATTCCTAGTAGGTTAGAATTTGATATTTAACCTTCTAAGCAGTCCCATTTAGCACAGAAAAGCAGCTGGAGAGATTTTCTAACACAGGGGAAGATGCTTCTTTCATATTTTAATGAGAAAATAGGATTCTCACTGTGGTATTGCTATGGCCTCAACATGCCTTAGCTAAACTCTCATGCTCAAGGCTACAAGAATTAAGTGATTTCTTTGGTCCACTGAAGTTAAAGCTAAAACAGGAATACCTTTCTCTATCCTCATTTACAGCAACAGCAGGAATATCAGAGTGACCATGGCTGGGAGCAGATGGCAGCATGCTGCTTGCTGCAGGCACAGCTGATGCAGGTAAGCACCACCTGTAATTTAACACCACTGCCATCCTTGTCTTAACTCCCCCAGCAGCAACTGTGGAGGCAGCAAGGTAAAGATGCAACATCCAGACACATACAAGCATAAATGTCTGTGGGAAAAAATACAAATCCCTACTGGATCCCAAATTCAGTATTTCTAGATAGAAAGGATTTATACTGCAGAGTTTTTTCTTCTCTAAGATGTAGCTCTTAACAGATGGGAATGAACAGTTTGACATTAAACTGTATCCTGCTGAATTTCTAGATGTCTTTTTACAGCACTATGCTCTGGGCTACATCCTCATCATTCACACTTATTGGGAGGTAATTCTTAGCTGCTCAAATAACTCTTGCTAAAATGTGAATTCTGCTATTGATGCTGTTTTCCCAAGCCATCAGATGTCAACATTTCCACAAACTGCCCTCTGGTGAGAAGAGAGTGATTGGAGCTCAGAGGTGTCATGCCAGGCTCAAGTTTGTGACTAGCCTATGGAGAATAAAAATGTGTTTCAAGAGTGGCAAGTCTGTCAAACGTTTCATTATCAGAATGGATAAAACACTTGAGAAGTAATTGCAGTGAGTAAAATGCCTACAAGAGGTAAATTGCTCCTCAGGCCCATTGTGAGATTATGTCAGGAGACAGGACGCCAAAACTGGCCTTCCCATAAGTGGTGTCATCAGAAGGACACAGATGACACTGAAAGAGGAATCATTTAGGACCACCTTCCATTTGCTCCTTGTGCCATCCTATAAGTTTAAGTAAGCAGGCTAATAGGATCCTCCTTCTGATTGCAAAACCAAGAAATAGTCAGTGCTTGGTTGCTCCTTGAATGGCACCTTTCATTCTGATGACACATTAACTTAGAGGTTATACTGGGGTGTAAGGATGCTTTTGCTAAACATTTAGGAGGATATGGCTTTTCTATCCACAAAGTGGTTCCTGATCATTTTCTATAGGGTTTAGGTAGCCATTTTGTCATGGGAATTTGCTGATGGGTGTCAGAGATGAGTGGTACCATGCAGAGAGAAAGCATTCCCTTCATCAGGCTGCAGAGGCAAATGCTTTTGGAGGCAGAGCATACACACTTCTGCTTATTTCTGCTGTGACCCGTGTGATAACCAGCTTGCACGCTGGGACTAAAGATTTGTTCATTAGACAGCTTTCAAATAGCTCTCCTTGGCTGTAATGCCCTAAATAGCTCAATATTTAACAGGGCACCAGCTATGGGCTGGCTGTGAGTCACAGTCATGTCCACCCAAGCTGCAGCTCCCATGAGGCTGAGCCTGACCTGCTCCTCACTCACATCCTTTGTGTGCATCCATGTGCTCAAGGGTGTGCAGCAGCTGGGCTGGGGGTGTTCTTCATGGGGAGAACAGACAAGAGTTTGGTACTGCTGAACAGAGACAGGTCTGTCTGGTGCCCTCTGATCCCTCTGGAACTGGGAACAGACATTTCCATGTCTAGCAGACAGTGTCAAATCGGGTCTCCTGGAGAATGGACAAGAGGTTTTGGCCCCAGCCTTCAGCTGTAGCACTGGGTGCTGCAACAGTCCCATAAGAAATTTTAATGCACATGACCTTGCTTTCAAACCAGGCCCTCACCATTCCTTGGGTGAGGTGAAAAGCTCAAAGTTCACCTTTAATGCTTCACACTGAAATGAGCTGTGTTTTCTATGATAGTCCGCAAAAAAAAAAGAGAAAGGACTCAGATGCTCCTTCTAGCAAAAACTGCTTGTGGTAAATGATAGATTTTGCTTAACAGCTAAAGGAGAAATGATAATGATTCTGTATGTCAAGTTAAGTGGAAAAAATCAGCGAGGTCTGGGTGAGATGGCAATTCTTCTAGGGGAGAAAAGGCAACCAAAAGTATCCAATTTAAGGAAACAGAGACAGAATACAGAAAAGCAAATTCAATCTCTCTCCTTCATAAGAAAGCCCTGGAGTTAGAGAAGAAATTTCTGCCTGATATATATAGCAGGATCTGTGTAGCACTATAATTTTCAGGTTCTTTACACAAAATATTTCTCTCTTGTGTCTTTATTTATAACTAGACTCAGATACATCAAATAACACTAAAGATATATTCCCTTTGTTTTTTATTCTTTTCTACATTGCTTGATGATAGTGATGAATAATAAATAATGAAGCTTATTGTAAGCCAACAATTAAACAAATTCAAGTTGCATTTTGAAGAGAAAAGAAGATGGATGAGGTGAATCAGATGGAGCACTCCAGAAAAAAAATAACCAAGAACCAGAGTGAAGGAGTGATAGCCCCTGATAATTGCAGAGATATGTCAAAAAAACCCCTAAAGATCAAAAGAAATACCATTCATAAGGAAAATATGTAACTTATCAGGATGGATCAGCAGCTTTTAAACGATTGGTTAGCATTTGAAATTTCAGATTATAAAATGTTGATAATTAAAGCTATGTTTTGCCTGACAGGATGTCAAATGCTGCTCCTCGGAGGCCTGACTCATTAGGTAATTATTTGAGCCACTCCATTTCAGTGAAATTGCAGGCACAAAATAGGCTTGGAGCTCAGCAGAGACATCAGCTATTATTGGAGTATGACTTTCAGTTTAATTTCTCTGTAACTCACTCAATGCAATAAGAAATTGGTGGCCTCCTCCTTTGCATCTTTTATTATGCTCCCAGTTGGCACCAAGAAAAAAGAGATTATGAATATGCCTTCTGCTCTCTTACAAGTCCCTTTATTGGTTATAAACATGCTGGGAGCCTGTCTGTGGGCAACCCAAACTGACAGCAAGAAAGTTGAGTGGTTACAAGCTACCAGCTCTAACATGCTCCCATTACTAATACTATTTTCAGGTTATTATCCTTTGGTTGCATGAAATAAAAAATAATCATAGAATCACAGACTCATTTAGATTAGAAGAGAGCTTTAAGGACATCAAGTCCTACCATTAACCCAGCATTACCAAGTCAACCACTAAACGATGTCCCCAAGTGTCACATCTACACGTCTTTTAAACACCTGCAGGGATGGTGACTCAACCACTGCAGTGGGCAGCCTGTTCCAATGGTTGATAACCCTTTCAGTAAAGAAATTTTTCCTAATACCCAAACTAAACTTCTTCTGGTGCAACTTGAGGCCATTTCCTCTCATCCAGTCTCTTGTTACCTGGGAGAAGAAAACACGCACCTTGCTGATGGAGTGTACATACTGAGGGGCTACAAAAGAGAAAACTTGTTCTATGACAAAAGGAGGAACCAGTGACCATCTCAACTGTCTTGCCAACTCTTATTTTTTCAGTGCTGGTTTATTAGTTACCTTTGTACACCAGGCCTTGGTGTAGCATTTGTGATGTTGCATATAGACATTGCAACATCACAGGGAACCTGTACTTTTACAAAGGTGTAGTGACACTTTAAACAAATCTCCAACAAATACTCCATATTCACCAATTCAAAAGACATAGGCTTCAACACTGGGCATTTCTGCAAAATCAGATTCCTTAGTTTCTGAATGTTTGTATTTTCTGTGTGTATGTTTAGGGATGAGTGGTGAAGGCTAACCAGGGTAAAGATCTAGCTCAGATATCACCTGATCTTGGAAGCACTATGCCAGCAAATGCCTACTTGCACACTCAACTTCTGTTTGAGCACTATAGGTACCTGCAAATGCAGTAATTGTAGAGACCAGGGCTATAAACTGGTTTGAAGTTTCAGACTATTTATAGAAATAACTTGCAGAAGTCTCTCTGTCTCAACCTTGTAGGTAGCACATGATGCTCTCATAAAACTGTTGGCAAACTCTACTGTCTAATAGCTCAGTTCACAGTTCACCTGGTCCCACTTGGAAGGCATGCTGGCTGCATCAGTTTGTGCTCTCATTTTCTTCTGGATCCACTTAGTATATGTGGATGGGCAAAATGTGCTACTCTCCCACAAATGAATTACCTCTGAATTGCCTGGACTGCCTGTTGAGAAAACACAGCAGACACCCTTCCTCTTCTACACGGCCTGCAGGAATGTACTGAACTGCTCTGAAAACAAGACCCAGCTATGGATGTTTATTCAGCTCCCTCTTCCCTCCCTTCCTGGAAAGCACACTGAAAGAAGGACATTCAAAAATAAGAGTCAAAGGAAATTTTAAAAAGTCAAACTGAATTAAACAGCTCTGTGTTTAAGAAACTGGAAATAGCATAAAGATAATGATCAACCACACAGAGACATAGGCACATACGAGCACACAGCGATACACACACATATATATATTATTTTAAAATGCAGAAGGGGCCTTCCCCAGTGTTATCCTACAGTGTGTTGAAAACATTGCAAAGAAATTGATGCTTAGGAGCTGAAGAGCAGACAGATTGTCTTCCTCTCAGTGCCAGTTGCACCAGCTGTGCAAGAGGGCTTTCTATAATCCTGCATCAAGATAATGCACTTCTAATCTTACCCTTTAAATGTGACTCCTGAAAAAGGGCACTGCATCCCCTCCCTGTCACTGCATTTTCACAAAGAACCATATTCTTCACTTCATGTTTCAAAATTACTTTGCTGTCCTGAAAGAGCCTTGTATTCAGATGATCTTAATTTTCTAATGAAAACTATCATTGCTTTAAAACAGCAGGGTCAAAGACACAATTGCTTCTCATGTATAATAGAATTACATAAACATGAAAATATCCCTCTAAACTGATAATTAATTATGACTTCTTCTTCTTCCACATGCTATAAACATTGGCTCTCATAACCTGGTCCTAGGATCATTTTACTCTTGTTAAATTGGGATTCTTTCAGACGAGATTAAGCCCCAAACCTGGTGTGCAGTCCTTAATCAAAGGATTAGTTACACTGATTTAATGAATTTTTTACCTATGTAAAGACAGCAAGATTGAGTTACTAATTTGTTTTTTTTTATTCTGGAGGGATAGCAGCAAAATCTTGGATATTCCAAAGCCCCATTTACCTTCCTACCTGTGCAGCTACCCATCCATGTAACCCTTGAATGTGTGTGTTGGAGGTACCCTTGCTGAACTGTACACACAGGGAACACCTACAGGCAAGACGAAATTACTGTCATGAGCCTTGGGAGCATTATGAACATAGCAACCCCTGATCCCCCGGGTTCCACCTATCCAGACTGACCGCTGTTAAAAACCAGAGTCCCTTCAACATCTCTGATGGTCTAAGCCTCCAAGCAATAGGTAAGAGGCAAAGAGCGGGAAATTATTTTCAGCCTCAAAAGCTCTTTGAGACTTGTGAGGCAAACATCCAAACAACCTTGTTTCAGTTTTAGAAATGAAAATGTGGAAAGAGAATTTTACTAAAATTTACAGAAGTCCAGTCAGGCTTGGAAAGGAAAGTTCCTTATCCCACTCTTGTGATAGTTCGTATCTAAAACATTATTTTCCTTTGCCAAAATTTGAACTTCAGTTAAATTATGAAATAGTGTGTGATACAAAAACATGATGTATATAGAACTCTAGAGGTAAACACCAGTCCAACCAAACAGGCTCAGGATTATGTTTCCTCAACATTTTTTACTGTCAAAATAGGTCAGCAAGGCAGCCATTTGAACAGCCTAGGATACTGGGCCCAATATAAGGGCACCATTGCTATGTTCAGCTGTTTTCCCATGCTGGGGACTTCCCAAAGCACCATTTAAAATGTAAAACAAGAGTGATTCTATCTGCAGCAAGAGCCCAGGTACAAGAGCCATCACCAGCAGTGCCAGCAGAAAATGCAGTTAAAGCATACAAACTTTCATCTAGAGAGGCTTAAAACTAGTCCCAGCCTTTTTGAGGGTTGCAAATTCTTTACATACAACTAAGCATAAAAAGATCCTGTATGAACAAGGTACAGATGTTCCCCAGTTAATATGTATGAATGATTGAAACCCCTGGCCCTACCAGCAGTTTCTCCTGGGCAGCAGAGAGATTTACCCTGACCAGGGGCAGCACAGGGAGTGCAGCAGTCTGGTGCAACCAAATGCTGCCTTGCTGATGGTCCAGAGAGAAGCTACAGCTTCTACATTCATAAAACCTAGTTAATTTCCTTGAACCGATTTATTTACACAACCTCCAGATGAGTACACATAACATTGCCTTTGGAAATGATCCAGCTCCTTGCTTGGAGCTGAAGGAGAAGTGCACGTCTCCTCTTAGAGGCCATTGCTGCCTGTTAATTTGCTGCCAGGTCTGCAGGGAGCAATGGGGATGGTGGCCTCATCACAGCCAGAAGCAGCCCTGGCACTGCCTGCCATGCCATCCTGTGCTCAGTGGTGGCTGCTCAGTCCTGAGCAGCAGGAGCAGTGCCTCGAGTCTCCTGCTGACTCTGGTCCTCCTGCCTGAGCCAGTTCTTCAGAGGAGACCTTGGTGTTTTCTGTGTGGTTTGGGAGTCTACCAGGGAGTGAATGGGCCATTCACTAAGTGCTATTCTTCCCCCCCAAACTGGTGAGGAAACATGGAGGAAAGCTAAAGGAGACTTAGGCGAGTTCCAGCCGGATGTGCAGGAGCCAGAGGCCCCTTCAGGGTAGCAGGAAGACGGCAATTTAGCAATAAAAAGGATGCAGGAGCCTGCACAAGGAGCCGGAGCTGCTGCTGGGTAGTGACGGACTTGTGCTCAGAGACACACAGGCACACTGCTCCCCCAGTCCTCAGGCTTTCCTCAGGGGAATCCTTCAATCCAGACAGAGCAACCAGAACAAGCATTGCCAGTGAGCCCGCTGGCTGGGCTGGGCTGGCCAAAGGCCAACAGCAATAAACAGAAGCCAGTGGGGTCCCCACTGAGCAGACCTGGGACACTGGGGCTTTTTGCAGGCTCTTCGTTGGGGACATAACTCTAACCACTGTCTTCCCAGGCCTTGGGAAGCACTGGGGAAGCTAAAGGGTTTAAAAGTCCCCAAAATGAGAGAATTTCTCTGCATGTTTGTGGGAGCAAGTGCTAAGGGAGAGAGCAGGAGAGAAGAGGTATACAGGGATTGAAACAGATCAAAGCAGAGACACATCACCTGAGCAGAGGTCAAACATCATAAAGAAGACAGAAAAGACTGCAAAGGCCTCAACGAAAGGGGATAATGAGAAATAAGAGGGAGCCCAAATCAAAGCAATTACTGGCTTCTTCCCTATGTTTTACAGTGTAGTGAATAGAGGGCTATGTGTGAAGTTTTAAAAGAGGGGCAGCAGAGGAAAATGCATTCCTCTTTCATCACACAGAATTGTTGTAGGGAAGGAGGACCACAGAAACTACAGGCCTGTCAGTCTCACTATAATGGCCAGAAAAATCATGGAATAGACTACTCTGGTAAGTACTGAAAAACACCTGAAGAACAACGCAGTCATGGGACACAGCCAGCACAACTTCATGAGGGGAGAATCCTATTTGTTGAACCTGATTTCCTTCTATGACAGGGTAACCTACCTAGTTCATCTAGGAAAGCTAGTAGATGTAATCTTTTTGGATTTCAGCAAAGCTTTTGCTGCTGTATCTCACAGTATCCTTCTGGACAAGATGTCCAGCATACAGCTAAATAACCATGCTATGCCATGGGTGAGAGAATGGCTCAAGGATTGGGCACCAAGAGTTATAATGAATGGGGTGATATCTGTCTAGCAACCCGTGACTAGTGGGGTTTTGCAGGGCTTCATCCTTGGCCCAGAGTTCTTCCACATCCTCTTTAATGACTTGGATGCAGGACTGGAAGGAATGCTAAGTAAATTTGTCAATTACACTAAATTGGGAGAAGCTGTTGACTCCTTCAGGGGCAGAGAGGCCCTGCAGAGAGTCCTCGACAAATTAAAGGGCTGGGCAATCACCAACCATACAAAGTCTAACAAGGGCAAGAGATTTATTCTGCGCCTGGGACAGGGCAACCCTGGTTGTGTGCATAAACTGGGAAATAAGAGACTGGCGAGCAGCACTGCAGAAAGCGACCTGGGAGTCCTGGTCAATGGCAAGCTGGATATGAGTCAGCAGTGCCCTGGCAGCCAGGAGGGCCAAGCATGTCCTGGGGGGCATCAGGAACAGCATTGCCAGCCAGGCAAGGGAGGGGATTGCCCCACTCTGCTCTGCACTGGTGTGGTCTTACCTTGAGTGCTGTGTGAAATTTTGGCAGCCACAATACAAAAAGATATTGGAGTGTGTCCAAAGGAGGGCCACAAGGATGGTGAAGGGTCTGAAGGAGAAGCTGTATGAGAAGGAGCTGAGGTCACTTGGTCTGTTCAGCCTGGAGGAGACTGAGAGGTGACCTCATTGTGGTCTTCAACATCCTCACGACAGAAAGCAGAGGGGCAGGCACTGATATCTTCACTCTTGTGACCAGTAATAGGACTCAAGGAAACGGCATAAAGCTGAATCAAGAGAGGTTTAGGTTAAATGTCAGGAAAAAGTTTCACCAAAGTATGGTTGAGCTCTGGAACAGATTTCCCAGGGAAGTGGTCACAGCACTAAGCCTGACAGAGTTCAAGAAGTGTTAGGACAATGCTCTCAGGCACATGTGTGATTCTTAGGGTGTTATGCACAGAGCGAGGAGTTGGACTTAGTGATCCTGACGGGTCCCTTGCAACTTAGCATATTCTGTGGTTCTATTCTATGAATCTATGAGGTCAAAAAGGAAAGATAAAATTAGAGAAAAGATGTATTAACAGAATAAACAGATGTGATAAAGGCTAAAAGGTATTTTGAATGTTGCTTGAAATTGTTTGCAAGTCTTTCATGATAGAAAAACTGTGGGAGTGAAAATGGGAAGGATATAAATAAATGTGAGCAGGACATGACACAAAGGCAAATATTTTAAAGTTAAGACTTTATATTACTTAAATATATAAGCAAGGGTCATTCCCAAATCTCGCTGTATTTCCAAGTTAGAATGGGACAGAGCAACTGCAGACCTGGAGGAGCAGGAACATGTATGAGTCAGCTGTAACACTTACATGTCAGGGAAAATGCATCATTTTTTCCATCCCAGTATGAATCTCAGTGAAAGAATAATAGAGAAGTAAATGCCTTACACCTTAATGTCTACTGAAAAATTAAATCAAGGGATTAAATAGATGATGAGGACTTGCAATATATGGGCCAGATTCTAGACATGAGGAACTCATAAATAAGCGTGATGGGCATCAGGGCTCAGAGACTTTGACTTTCTCAGCCAGTGATACCAGTGAACTTCTTTAGGCCTTCTAGATGGGATTTTCAACATCCTAAACACAAAAGCAAAAGGAAATAGCTATTGACAGCTATTCCTTCAGAAAGAAAAAGCATGATCCGTGAGTGAGACTTTCTGCGGCCCTGCATGTGTGAACATTCCTCTGCCAGTAAGGGTAAGGTCCATTGCAGCAGCTTCTCCTCACCACAGAGACAAGGCACAGACTGCAACTTTCATGAAAGAATAGTGAGTCTGGTATATCAGTTGCCCCTCAGGGAACTTGGGGGACCAGTGTCATAGGACAGTGGCTGCAAAATGTCTATCACAGCGGAAAAAATTGCACTGTGTTGTGAATTTATAAAATGATCAGGCAGCACATGGTGGCTACTTTGGTCAAGAGACTTTCCAGTGCTGGGAGGGACATTTGGGTTTTTGAGGTTGAACAGCTTCTCAGCTGCAGGCAATTTCTTCCAGAGAGTGGAGTGAGAGAGCACAGATCACTGCTATGAAACTTCTTCTGATAAAAGTTGATGTTCCAGCGAAATTAGTTCAGACTTCTAGATTTCTCTTTTGGGAAAACAAATCTAAATTTACAATGGGAGGGTGGAGAATCTTTATTTATGGAGATTTTTATGAACCGATGAGACAGATGTCTGTCAACTGTTACCTAAAAGACCTGATTTTACTTTGGATTGGTCTCACTACTCAAGGTCCCTTCCTAAAAGGAAAGAGCATATTGCATGTTTAATTTTCACTAAATGCTAGGAATTGCATTTCTTTTTTGTCCAGTTATTATTTCAAATAGAGTACAAGAAATTTATGATTACAGATTAATTGGCTTTTTATAATATGCAGTGGTAGGACTGCAATTATCTGTGAGAATAGCTAGTGCTGTCCCTGCATCAGCCACAAACACTATATCTCTACTCAATTCATCCTTAGCAAAAACCCATTCATTCTAACGAAGTGAACGTATTATGGACATCTCAAATGCATCCAAGAGTGCGAATAACTCCTCAGTGATTTTGTCATTATTCCTCTTCTATTCTGCTACTGTCAAAGCAATTTTTTTCTGTCCTCTTTCAATAAAAATCAGCGTCTCCATTTCAACAGCTGCAAAAAAAAAGGTGCTGGAGGGATCATATGACCCTTGTCTTTCAGGGTATTACCCAAGACACTGATCCTACAAAATTTGGCATCATGCTGTTTGAGAACCAATGTATTCTAAAAAAAAAAGGCAAAGCGCAAGCATATACATTCTTCATATCTCAATACTAGTTTGGTGATGAAGAGTAGCTGAGAAAACTGAAGGCTTTCATTACTGTCTGAACATACTCATAGTATGTCAAATGTTAATGGCACCCAACAAACCAAAGCACATGAATGAAAAGAAAAACAGGGCAACATGAGAATGAGGCTTCATGATTTCAGGATATAGACCTGTACCCCTGAAAAGAGAAAAGAAAAAAGCAAATCAGGTCATGCTTAACTCAGGCTATCTGCAAGCTCTTGAAGAGGGCTTGTGCTACAGATAGCCACAAATTCTTAAGATTCAGGATAGGTTATTTAATGTGTGTGAAGCAAAAGACTGAGTTTGTTGATCGACTTGAGGACAAAATACACACAAAGATAAGATTTACCTGTATTTATAGATGTGCTAATACCTGTAACACTCCTATTACTAAGGGTTTGTCATCACCACCATTCAAGTCTCTAAGGTAATATAACTGACATAACACAAGTGATGCTCAGCTATTATATTACCTTAATAATTTCAAGTATCAGAGCATGCCCTGAACTGGGTCCTACCACCATACTATTAGACATAAAGAAGAGTGGGAAAGATCAAATGGCTGACCAAAAGTTATGTACTAAACTAGAAGCTAGATAGAATTAAGTTTTCTCTGCATAATCTTAGTCCGCTGAGTTGCTCAGCCTCTCTACAGCTGTAAACATTTAGGAATCATATGCTGGAAATTGCCTCAAGTATTTACCTCTTTGATTAAAGATTCATTTTTGCTTGTAACAAAATGTTTACTGTTGCTCTTTTCACTCTGTATACAGACTATAAGGTATGGACAAACTGACGGCCAGTTACAGTCCAGACACAGCACAATCAGGCTAAAATGTGCCCAGAGCTGAGCAGAATGCAACTTGGATGTCTGTTTGACAAGGCTGCTGTGGTTACAGCCAGTTCTAGGGCTGCCTCTTTGGCCACTCCTCTCTCAGTTTATTGAAGCTGATGGCATCTCCTCTGCCTCTACCTTCAGGCAGTCCTAGTACATGGTGCAGCTCTTACAGCCCAGAAATGGGGAGTCTTCTCAGCTCATTTTTCTCTTCTAGCACTAAGGAAAAGGGCTGGTTCATCTTCAGAGAACTGCAACCAGGCTGGACACAGACCTCTCCTCTCATCAGCCCCTCACAAGTCCAAGCTAGATTTATGAAAACATGCCAAAGGCTGGCTAGTAACAAAGACCCTTGGCAGGGCTATGTAATTCAGGACCATCTAGAAACCTCGCCAAACTTAGTCACATCCCAAATCTTTCTAAAAGACACCAAGGAATCAATTCCATGGCTACATACAGTAACTCTAAAACAGGAGGGCACAGAAGACTTGCTTAAACTCTCAGGACTGTAAGAACCTCATGAAAATAGAGCACAGGACTCACAACACACATATCTGGGACTGATAGGAGCTTTCAGACATCTCTGGCCATGACTTTGTAACCCCTTTCTCAGTTGAGCAGGGCTTACTCAGAAAAATAATTGCTTCCAAATCAGTAGGAAGGCTGGTATGAATAGTAGCTTTCAGCTCTTGCTGTTATGGTCTGCTCACATAGCTTTACACTGCACTGTGGGACTTCTTATGCCCTAGCACAATGGGAGCTGGACATAAGCAGTGCCCAGGGAATCACATTTGCAGCACATACCCAGAAGAAAGTTCCTTCCTGCAGGACCCCCAGCTTACCTCATGCCCCAATGCTGGGAGAAGAACTGGGTTATTTACAGAAAGATGTCAGAAGCTCTTTGTGTTGTGCTCACACATGCACAGCCTCAGTACATGGTGCGGGGACCAAATCGTTATTCTGCATCTACAGTGTTTCTCTTATATAGGCGCAGATCAATACGCATTGTTTCCAATATGACCTTCATGGTGAATACTGCAGCATGGAGAACTCATGATAGCTCTTACATCAATAAAAAAATGTTTAAATAGCAGCTTTTAGCTGTAGTCATCAGTTTCTATCATGGGGTTTTTCCTGAGGCTATTTGTGTTGTTATTTCATCCAGTCTTCCTTATTAGCCACATAGCAACTTCCTACTTAGTTGATGAAGTTTCTTAAAATATCTCCTCTAAGCGATGAAAACAAAGCTGATGATGTGTTTCTCTTCTAGCCTTTTAATGTGATGTGCTCTCTTCTAAACTGAAACTGATTAAATTATTGCTTCTGTCTTTGGTTATTTTTTTTTTTTTGTCTTTTTCACCCTACTCTCCACTCTTCCTTTTTTTATCCACAGTTTGACCCATATAGCATATTGTTCAAAAGTGACATCTGACTTGAGTTCTGAATCTGTATTATCCAAGTAACTTTGCTGCTCCCATTAAGTAAAATGATTTAGTTCCAGAGTTCTTGATTAGAGAAAATAATTTTTCACTGAGTTAGGATGATGATAAGGGCCATGATACTTAAGGAGGAGAATTATTAAATTGTCACATAAACCCAGCTGTTTATTATTTTGACAGTCTTGCAGCATTCTTCCCTATTAACACAGAATGATACATAATTTACAAACAGACCTAAACCAGTGACATTAAAGAAAGTTATTGAACACACAAGATATGTATAAATTGGACTGAACCTGGACAGAAAAATATGAAGTTTATCTTCTATTTTTGCAGAACAAAATCTGCTAGCATGTTGTCTTTGACAGAGAGAGGCTTCACAGTGCTCCTGTGACATCAACAACTCCATGCTCTAATCTTTGCAAGATTGGCTATTGCAGGGTTATGGAAGCCCCTACCTGCTTTCGGCTTCCCTGGGAGTGATGGAAAGTCTCTCCTTGTCCCAGCACTGCCGCAGTCACCAATGCAGTGCGACGGCCTTGTCTCTGCTCAGAAGGAAGAACCTGTTGCTGACACACATTTTGTTTTGAAGCAGAAAACTATTTCTGGATGCACAAGGCTGACTCACCAGCTTGAGTTCAAATCCCCAACCACAGGATTCAGTTCCTTTTGCTTTATTGCTTCAGTTTTATTTCTTTAGAATCAAAGAAGAAGCTTCTGAATACATGCTGAAACATATTCTCAATGTCTTTCCCTTCTGTGCTGAGCACAGGCTCAGCAGAAGCCTTTTTCTCTGTCTGTTTGCTTTTGGAGTTTAGAGAAGGCATATTTTTTTTTATTCCTTCATCCCAGGTCCACATTTTAGCACAAATATCCACTAGTCATAAATAAAGGGAGTTCTTCACCCATCCAAGTTAAATGTTCCTTGCTGACATAAAGCTCACATGACCTGCAAGCTGTCTCCTCATATTGTCTTGCATGCAGGTCTAGGCATCACTTGTCAATCAGCAGCTGGAAGCTTTAATTTCATCGCTCCGAGGGATTCTCATAGCAGAACGGGACCCTGTGGAGTCATTATTTGAGACCTATTTGTAAAACATATTTTAAAAGGTCTGGCTAGCAAACCAACCTACAGGCCTGCTGCATCACCAATTCCAGTCCCCTTCTATTATGGGCAATCATGTCTTGTCATTTTTTTAATTATCAAAGATCTAAATTTAAATTAATCTTTTGTTGCCCAAGAGAAAGAGAGATCTGAGAAAGAGAGATTTGAGAGATCTGGCAATATTTTCCTGAGTTCCAGCCTAAATTTTGTTTACAGGCATTTTATGCCCATCTGTTTCTGTGCCAAGTATGTTCTTCATCCTGAATGGCTTGTCTCCCTCCTAAACACTCAACCCTCAGTGTATTTATAGCCAACTGTCACAACTATCCCCAGCCTTTATTTTGCTGGGCTAGACAAGTGTGCCATGTTAGCTTCTTTGTTTTCCTTTTGATCATTGCTGTTGCTCTGTCTATATCTATTCATCATTTCAGTGGCCTACCTCACCTGGGCATCAGAGTGTCTGACACAGGACTGCAGGCAACTGCAGAGAAGTTTAACCTTGGCCTTAATACCATGTTAAAAGCACTTTTTCACCAAGAGTATTCCATTCAGATTGGCTTTTGTCTTTTTGACACGGATATCACATTGGCAGCCTAATAGTCTTCCTGTGAGTGATTAAAATACCTGTGTCTGTCTCCTCTCCTGGCATGTGCCCACAATGAGAGTGAATGCACATCAGGGGACACGCTTCATCAGACTGGTGCTTGCATTCCCTCTCTTTAAAGTATTTGGGGAGTTAGGCATCAAGGTTCATATCAGGTAACATGGTAATCTATCCTGGTAAGACACAGTCCAGAGGGATGTGCTTGCATGGAGCAGGAGCCTCCAAACTGCAGGTTAACACCTGGGCCCCCAGGAACATCGAAATGTGAAGAGTTGTTTACCAAATCTGAGGAATCACCAGAGGCAGCATTCATCAAGTTAGGTTCAGACAGGCTAATAGAAAATCAGATAGCAAAAAAACCTTTGAGGGGAGCAGGTTCAGGTGAGAAATGAATCCAAGCTTTTCTCTAGTGGGGGATCAGAAAGCGAACTTAATTTTAGCTGGGCAATAGATACATTATTTATGTTGTATCAATTAGGATCAGACATTATTAAATCATGTGCAGTTACTCTATTTAGATTAAGACAATTTCCATAATTTCAGTTAGTGGCAGTAATATAAGCATAATAGTATAACTTTCCAGTTGATCAGTATGTGTGCAGAAGCCATTATTTCCCTGCACCTTTCTCACTGCAGCTGGGCTGCTGCACAGCAGGAAGGACAATTCCCTGGGCTGAGAGGGCAGCAGCACACAAGATTGAAACTGTGCAGCACAGTGTAGCAGTTACACATCCATGTATGAGAAATGTGTTCCCTAGTTCCAGCTCTCTGCTCCTTGGATTGGTTCTGCATCTTATATTGGACAGTCATTTGCTTAAATCTTTCGTTAAGTTATTGAAATAACGCTTACAAAAAGAACATCGACAAATTCTGAAGGATGGAGACTATTTTACATCTGTACTCATATTCAGCAGAAAACTGCAATTTTACTCTTAAAATTTCTGTTCCAAGACTCTATTTCAATCACCATTTTCCCCCAAGTGTCCGGAGATGCTGTAATTATTCTTACCTTGTTTCTATTTTTAAAAAAAAAATTTAGTTCAACAAACCAATGAATAACCTGGGATTTACTGACCTCTAATGGCTAAATTAAGATCTTCCACCTTTGTTTAAATGTGCCACTGAAAAGAAAAATATATTCAAGATCTGCAGTTTCTTTGAGTCAAAACTCTCCATCTTCAAAAACATGTCTCCTCCTTTTGATGGTAGAGGATCATTTACTATTTTAGCTGGGACAAGTAATTTTTTTTGATTATGTGAGTAAATTATCAGTCACTTTCCCATTCCCTGTAATTAGAATAGTAAGGGGAATACAAGAAGCTGGGGTGCCTGGTTAGTGGTTCTTAAACAGCTCAGCACGGCCTGCTAATGTAAAGGAATCAGTTCTCTCAGCAATTTTAAACTGTTTACGGATGGACAAATGAGGTCTACTGTATAAGCACATTACCTGGACCATTTCACAAAAACATATGGAAAAAACATGGAAAATCAGGACTGGAAGATGTGAGTATTGCATCATGAGCAGGACTTAAGAGGACTCTGTCTTATTCTGACCTCTGGAGACCAAAGATGTAAAACTAAACCCCAGAGAGCTCAGTACTGTGCCTTGTCAGAATCTGTGTCCTGCCAACCCCTGGCTGCAGGCAAAGAAGGAGGCATTTTAACCTGCTTGGATTAAAAAAGGTTGAAAATAAGTCTTGATATCATTATAGCATCTAGTTAGCTGCGAGTATTTTGAGTACAAGGGGCCTTTTCCCCATCAAAGACAAGCAAAGGGCAGTTCAGCCCTTGTCTACCGCTTCCACCCTCAGCTAAAAAACAGCCCAATAGGACCACTATTCTTCTACTGCCTAATGCCCCTTAGCCCAAAGAATCAGAAGTTATAATTTCTGTTTATGGTCATGGCTCATAAGATATTAACCTGTTACCAAGGAAGCAGGCAGAAAAGATAACAAAATAGATGGACAAATATTATTGAAAGCGGGATAACAAACTATGCACCATAACTGGATACTGTCTGATATGCACAGTAATTTTTCAAGAAAAGCATTGTTTCCTCTTGAAAGGTTAACTACATAGCCAGAATAAGCCAATCAGTCATAGATTATCTTCAACTCTCAATATGCTTTGACTTCTTTAATGATAAAGTCCTTCAAAGTATTAACAATATTCTTTTTTTCCATGTTTTCTAGGTAATATATGGGTGCACCCTTTCTATGTTATATATGGAGCATGATGCCATATGGTATGGAGTAGCCCTTTGGTCAGCATTCACTACCAACTCCGTGCACAACCCCAGACTCCATTCTGGTGGGATGGGTTAGAGATAGAGTAGCAAAAATGGTGATCATATGATAAACTAATTTAGCCTAGGGATTAAAATCCCTGTTTATATCCAGCTATCATTTATCATACTTCCAAGTTACAAGTAATTTTATTTATGACTGCTGCCTAGTACCAGCAATATGTTGTTAACCTCGTAATTCTGGAGATCTTGTGTAACCTCATGGAAAGAAGGGGAGGGAAACATCTCAGGTTTTGAATTTTGCCTATGTCTGAGCACCAGATTTTCATGGAAGAGCGATTTCACACAACTCTGTTTACTCACATCAGATCCCACAGGTAAACTAATACTTGCTCATTGGCAAGGGCTCTCAAGGCTGTTCATTGAAGTATAATTTCCTTGTGGACATATGGTAATGGTCTTACAGAAGTTGTAGAAATCTACAGCACAGACTTCTGCAACAAAGTATTTCCTTAGAATTATTTTGTAGTCAACAAAAGGTGTTTTTAGGATGGGAGTTTCTCACTTGTTTGAGACAATTGATTTAGGATGCACAGTCTACAGGCTCTCCTCTGAGGAGGAGGGCAGTTCTGCTCTGTAAATGTCTTCTTTTAGTCTCCAAAATCTGGAGGGCGTGAGGGCCCAGTCATGCATGCTGTGAGCACTGAACTTTTGCTACATCCACAATGGTGTGTGATATTGGCAGCAGTGAAATAGGCCAGTGTCCATGTCCACATGCCACGTGAGGAAAACCAGAGCGTCATTTTGATATTTGTGATATCTGAGGTAGAGTTAATTTTATTTACACTAGCTAGTGTAGGGCTACATTTCAGATTTGTTCTGAAAACTAGGCTGATAATACAGAAATGTTTTTGTTACTGCTGAGCAGGGCTTGCACAGCATCAAGGCCTTTTATGCTTCTCATGCCACCCCACCAGCGAAGATGTTAAGGGAGCATGAGAATTTGAGAAGGGGCACAGTCGGCCTGCTTACTGCAACTGACCAAAGGATTTTGCTTACCATATGGTGTCATGTTTAGCAATAAAACCCGGGGGAAGAGGAAGAAAAGGGGGCGTGTTTGGAGTGATGGTGTTTGTTTTCCCAAGCAACTGTCAAGCAAGATGGAGCCCTGCAAGATGGAGTTCCTGGAGATGGCTGAATAGCTGCCTGCCCGTGGGAAGTGGTGGTGAACAAAGTACTTGTTTTGCTTTGCTTGCGTGTGCAGCATTTGCTTTATCTGTTAAACTGTCTTTATCTCAACCAAAGAGTTTTCTCACTTTTACTTTTCTGGTTCACTCTGCATCCCATTGTGGGGGCGTGAGTGAGAAGCTGTTGGTACTTGTTGGCAGCCAGAGTTAAACCATGTCAGCAGTTGCAATGGTTTCTCAAGGTCGAGATGGGCCACTGCCTGTTTAAACTGTGCTAAAGCAGTGCCTGGTGCAAAACCATGCTACCGCAGGGAGTGGCGTCTGCTCAGTCAACAGTCAAGGTCTCTGAAGACTGAGGGGAGAAAGGTCTCCTTTTCTGGCAAGAAAATGTAACTGATTTTCTTGACTTTTCTTACTTGTCATCAGCAGGATGGAAGTTTTTTTGTGATTTTTAAAAGCACTCTTTGAAATGCTGCACAGAAAGAGCTTCTCCTGGGGTTGCCCATTTCAGTGCTTCATGTTTTCAGTATCAACTATTTTCTCTGTATGGTATTGTCAATATGACCAGAGTCAGAGAAGCAAAGCTTACGGAGGCATCAGCTGCCACCTATGCTCTATTTCTCTCTTCTTTTAGTTACCATTCTGGGAATGCTGTCCTGGATGGAGCAAAATGATCAGCTGGTCATAAAATGTACAGCAGCATGAGTTTGCAAGAACAGCAGAACCTACTGCACTTCCTCACTCTGCTCTTTTCTCCTCAGTTTGGTCTCAGTCTTCTTCATGAGGAAAAGCAAAAGACGATCAGCACCTGAAGAGCAGCAGTGGTACCAAAGTACAGAAACAATGCTTTTTATAGCTCTTTGTACAGTTTTAATACTTCTAAACTATGACCAACTCTGGCTACCTGTAATCATGGTATCTTCACTAAGCCTCTGCATGTTGGACACTGCCTATTGCAGCTAATCCACAGTTACTGATTTAAAAGTAGAGTCTGAAGAATACACCTTGTGCTCCAGTGAGAATTCACCTTGTTCTCATTGCTTTCAAACATTCACCTGAAGCGATGCTTCAGGTTAAAGTCAGAGTAGATTCATCATATCAGTAAAAAAAAAAAAAAAAGAAAAAAATCAGGCCAAGTGGTCTTTTCTCCCATAGTTCAATCATGTTTTACTGCCTATATCACTAAGAACAAAATGTTTGAGGTTTTTTGCTTATGATTCTCAGATTTTTGATGCATAGGTCTATTTCTAAAAAGTGCCTTATTTTTCTGCCTATTAAACCACACAACGCTGAGCTAATATCCCAAAAAAGAGCAGTAACCCTAAAAAGAACTCCTTTGGGTTTTGTTGTATGTAGCTGTAATGCCTTATTTATCATATTTCTGCTTTGCAGTGAGTCTTAGATGCATCTTCAGTCAAAATGCAGCAGCTTCTCTTTTACCACATTTTTACCATTAGTCCTGCTGTTTTTTCATCAGTTTGCCATCAGAATACATACTGATTTCACAGTTTGCTTCCTTCACATTTAAAGTCCCGAGCCAGGTCTGCAGAGCAGTCTCCACTAACCTGCTCTTTGGTTGTGTCCCTGAGGGCAGTGCATTAAGGTCTGAAGCAGCAGGGTGTTGTGTTTGCTTTGCCTCAGTTATTAACTCAGGTCAGTTGGAGACAGGGGCATGTGGCAACCCTGAGCTGTGAATTAAGTTATAAAATTCGCTGCTCAGTCTGTACCTTGGCACTTAAGACAAATGTAAAGAAATTGATGAAAAAAACTGATTCCCTGAAGAATAAGCACTGATAATTTTATTTTGTAATTTTATTTGGTTCAACACTCTGAGACCAGGCTGTGAAGGATACTACATAAATGTAAATAGCTGGAGTACCTTATTTCAAGCACTGTCTGGTCTATTTAAAGTAATTTGAATTATAAAATTTGCACTGCTTCCTTTGGGAGGCTGCATCACAGTAAAATGTATCTCTGTGCCAGGAGTTTCTGAGGTAGCCAGGCACATTTTCATATCTGAACTTTGCCCTGTAGCTCCAGCAATTTGTCACTCACCTTGAAGTTTATGACCTACAAATATCATACATACACTTTAGAGATGCAGCAAAGCAAAAAAAAAAAAAAATTGTGAAAAACTGATGGGACAATCACCTACAGGTTAGAGATGATGGTGAGAGAAGTGGCTTTCCCTGGGTGACTACAGTGGTGGTGGTGATGTGGAGAGCACTTCCACAGAGGATGAAATCACATCTATGAAGTGTAATGCTTTAAAAATAGTTCTTTGTAAATTAATCCCCGCAGCCCCTTAATCCTTGGTGCTCTTTCCTTTACTTCAGGGTACTTACATCTTTCTTCTACTTAAGTGGTTAGGACTATAAGCAGCTTTTAAGGGCAATCTCAAAAGGGAAGAGCGGAAGGAGTCTATTCCCTGCTGACTGACACAATTATTCCAGACTGCAATGTTAGATTCCATTTGCTCTTCTTTAAACAGCGAAATATTTTTTGGCTTGAGGATTGTCCATGTACAGAAGAAAGGAGAATTTACAAATAAAAACACCAAATAATTTTATTCTAAGTATTGCTAAATCAGGATCACATAGTTAATAAGAAAATGGTGGGGAAAGTCTGTTTTTCCCTTTTGCCAAATCAGATATATGCATATCACTATTTAACCACGGGGTCTATACCATGTCTTGCCAAAACTGCAGTGTTAAGAGCAATACTTACCGTTATTGACAATAACTCTTTCATGATCTTAAAAAAACTCAGTGAAAAGCAGAGTTTTGGATGATTTGGAAGTGGAACAAGAACATGTAAGCATACAAAAACTGCTATTTCAGCCAGTTTCTTGTGGGGACCACTCTTGGACTTAGGTATAGCATTTCACATATCAACTGTGAGCCTAATCTCAGTGTGCATCATGGACAAATAAAGCAGTTTGTAGATTAACAAAGAAACATCAGTTAAAACACCTTTGCTTCTGTTTATATAATTATTTTATGAACATCCAGAAATAAAAGATTATTGCTAATTCATATGAAAGAAATTATGTTTTTAATTGGAAAGTAGCAATTCAGTAAGTAGTCTGGAGACAGGCAAACTATAACTCTTTAACTAAATACCACTATTTCTTTCTGTTCATCATAGTTTGCATATAATTCTTCTATGTAGCCCCCCCAAAAAATGTTTTTAGCATTATGCTTCAGTAATAATAATTATTTGGATAATTTGGAAGTGGAACAAGAACATGAAGATGAATCAGCGCATTTTTCCATGTAATTCATTACAAGACTCCTTTGGGAGCAGGATTTTGGTGGAGAAGCTTTCTATCAATATAATTTGTAATGAGCTTTAATATTTAAATCCTGTTACAGGGCCTCTGAATGAACGATTATGAGTTGAGAGCTTTTCCTCATTATGTTATGCAGTCTTTTCCTCCTTCCCCTTCCTCCTTGTCCTCCTCCTGCTACTTTTTGTTTGTTAGGCTGTGGGGTTGTTGCCTAGCCAGGGTAGAGAGCTGAAATGAGCCAGGTGCACTGATGAACATGACCTTGGTAGCAAGAAATAAAAGGTGTAGACAGGAAGTTAAGTCTTTGTAATGAGACCAAAGAAGAGGCCTGTGAGCTACGGAGCAGTGGAAGCAATGTGAGATTGCACTGGGAAAAGATCAATATATGTTTGCCTGCTCTTCTGCTTATTCTAGTCACCTACCATTGCTATGGACCAGAACAGGATGTCGGAGTAGCTGGGACCTGTACATGTCTAATGTTCTGCTACTATGACATGACTGAGCAACGGAGTGCTCAAGGAGGCAGCAAGTTTCACTTGGTGTGGTTTAACTCACTTTCTAAACCTACTTATTTCTACATCATTAGCTTTCAGTTTTAAAGCAGCCCAGACACTTTCAGTATCCATGTAAAAAAAATCTTCAGCTGTTGAGACAAATCTCTGCGACTGACCCAAACCTGCAAAGACAGCCTCTTACTGTAAGGAATCATCAAGAAAGGAAAAGCAGCACCCTAGGAAATTTTTCCATGTTATTTGTCTGAACTTGATCAGTAATTGCTCAAATATCAAGAATACATTCCTCAATTTCTGCTTCATAAATTGATAAAATAATTAGTTATTTGGCAGTGCTCACACATTTATCGGCATGCACTGAGATGTCCTTTTGCATTAGTTGCATTTCCATCTCCTCAGCTGTAAAATGCAGAGATATCTAATTGATTGGTGAATCAGATGTTCCCAACCTGGGGGCTATTGTTGTACTTATTACAGTGCATTATTTAAATCAATATTTGGATAATATCAAGAGTAAATGGGAATTACTGGAATAAGATCTCAAATATATAGAACATATATCAACCAATAAAACAGCTATTTCACCAGAAAGCTGTGTATGAACATTATGTGTTTGACATACCTGCAGTTCCACAGAAAGGCTGGTGCAACATTTGGCAAGACCAGTCACTGGAAAATGTATAAAAAAGCCCCTGTGAATCAGTTAGTTACAATATGTGTTCTGAACCAGTTACCATTTTTCTAAATTCCAAGCAGCCAGCTGGTGTTTAATAGCAGAAGATTGATATTTCTTGAACCTTCAAGAGCTTTCAGTGATCAGTAACTAATTTTGATAAATTTTAGTGAAATAAGAAAATACATTGATCTTAAAGAATCAGGCTTTGACAGTAGGGAGCCCATAATTCTCTCTTGCAAAGACAGTGCCAATAACAGAAATCTAAAGAATGCAAGCCTTAGACAGAAAGGAAATTCATAAACAGCTCATGCTGGATAGATTTCGTGTTGGGTAGTAGTATGCAGGATGATATCAGTATATCATTTACATGTTCTATTTGTGAGATGCATAAAGACTACAGGAAGTATAAAGTTATTGTAAGGGTATCCAAAGTCATGGTCCTGTGCACATCTAAATATGGTAGGTAGTGAGCATGTGCAATGTGACATAAAAACTAGGGATCATTGTGATTTCAGTTGTGCCTGGAAAATGCAATGGATGAAGAGTAGCTCTCTTAGTTTGTTGGGAAGATCTTTGTTTAAAAAGCCAGTGTTTGAAAAGCCCCCCACAGTGTTTTTGACTAACAGCCCTGGAAAATTGTGGCTCTGGTTTTTGCTCCAGTGTGAGATGGCTGCCACTGCCACTGCTGAGGCCCGTCATAGTGTGAGGCCTCACTCCTGGGAAAATGCTGGCCCAAGCTCCACCACCGGGGAGAGAAGGAGTTGCTGAATTTTCCTTGGAGCTTTCTCTCCCCTCAGCGTCCCCTGCCTCCTCGGTCAGCTGTGGGGAAAGCGGTTGATGGTGGGTGCCCCCTTCCTCCTTCCCCTCACAGGTTCCGAAAAGCCTGAAACTGAAAAAGCCTGAAATTCTGAAAAGCCACCAACCTGTTGCCTGTCACAGGCAAGTCAGGTGGCAACTGGCATTTCCAAAACCCTGGATTATTTTATCCCATAGGATAAATATGTTTTTTAAAAAATATTTTACCCCAGAGCATAAAATATGTTTCAGAAGCACAAGGGCTTTGCAGTAGTAGCACTTGTCCACAGTGTGGTGCCAGTGTAATGGCGAGCTGGGCCTTCTGGAGGCAACGGAGGCAGTTTCTGAGGAAACACGGCACCTCTTGTTTTGTTGTTGGGTTTTGTTTGATTTGGGGCGGGTTGGGTTTTTGTTGTTTTTTTTGAGTTTTTAATTTTTTTCTTTTTTTTTTTTTTTTTTTTCTCTCTTTAAAACTCTGAGACAAACACAGTCTTCTTCAGCGTGTCCAAACATTGACACAGATCAAGGTGGTGTTCTTTCAGGGCCACTTGTCTCTGTTCTTCCAGCATTATTCAGCCCCAAACCAGTACGGCTCAACAACCCTAACTGAGCAGCAGTCCCACAGCAGGGTCAGCATCAGTGAAAATGCTGAGTTCTAGAGACACCCATGATGATGGATACTTTCCCCAGCAGCACCACCACTTCTTGGGACTCCTGCTCCCACTGCAGAAGACACAGAGAGAATGGGGTGTGAGTTTTCAGACTCTTCCTCGTGGCAAAATGGGTGTTTAAATACACAATTTTTCTGGGAAGAAAAAGACTTTTTGTTTTCATTTATATGGACCCCATGGTGTAGACAGGCAGGTTATCTAAACTCGGATAAAACTCAGCTCAATTCCTAAACTCATGTTTGAGGAACATCCTAGCTGTTACCTAAGAACACTTCAGCCTCAGGTCTAAAGGGGAAAGCAGGCGCCGAGGTGCCTGTGAGCCCCAGAATCTCTTAACATTTTGCTAAACAAAATTGTCCCTAGTGGTCCAGAAAAACTTATGCAGAGGCAAAATCATAACGATGGAGTCTGGATGGACTGACACATCCAGCTGAAGTATCCTGCAAGAAATAGGCAGCTGTGTTGAGGACTAGAACAAACTACAAATAAATTAATTACTGGCATTTCTAGTTCAAGATGACTTCAAATTTGAATGAGTGCTTCTGGAGGCTCTTTGACAGTGACTTACACAGCCAAAGCGAGTTAAATCCTTGACAGTGAGTATAACAGACATAGAGGACAGAGTACCAGCTTGTTTTTCCAGAGCTAATCTAACGCTTCGTAGACAGTATCTTAATGATAATGAATGTTATTTGTCTTTAGGAGCTTATTGCCTTTGTCACCAGCAGAGTCTGACTTAGGCTTCTGTCTCCTAAACCTTCACTGTTAATCATTGCCTACAAGAGAGACTGTAACAGTTGTAATGGGGTTGTTCCTACCCAAGGGTTACATAGATTTGGGTCAGCACCAGTAAGAACCATAATGGCCCCCACCTCACACACAAATGCGCATTTGAAAAGTTCTTTTGATATTACTGCAGTTGTCAGTTGCACTATACTCTGTCTGCTTGGCCCCAAAGTATCTAATGTATGGCATTTCTTTATTAAATATAATGTAAGAGACTATAAAATTCTCATGACTTTTAATGTGTGTAACCCAGAAGGCTGATAACCCCTTCGTACAGTGAGAAGAATAAATTCTTTGTGATACAGATTGAAGCACATTTCTAAATCAAAGAGCTGTTTATAAAAATTGGAAGGTAATGAGGAATTCGTGCAAGCTGTAACATAATAAAAAATGTCCATAATAATACATCATCACTTGAAAACATCTACTGTATGTCTATTTATGTTTTTGTTACTGGGGTAGTTGCATGAAAGTTTTCTGAAGGTTTAATAAATGCCTGAGTATTTAGAGTCTTGACAGAAATGAGTCTGTACTATTCACAACCCAGCTCTGATAACACGTTTTAGATTGAGGCCCTAAAGTATGTGAGCATAGGTAGAATATTTGGACATTGTGTAAATTCTTAAGGCACATGGTAAACACCAAAATGCACATGCAGCCTCAATAAAAGGTGTGGATCGATGTTCAAAAGGAATAATTTAACAATAAAGTGGTGTGCATAACATGAAGGAATTTCAGTGCAGAAAGGACTTTTCAGAAGTAAGAACTGAAATGTTTGTAGGACAACTCTGATAGAAATTAAAATTCTGTTTAGAAATAAAAAGCTGGAAGCTGTAAGCATACAAGACACAGGGGACTTAAATTAATGCTTGTGGCAATTGAAAGAGGAGTCATCAATAGCCAATCTAAATTGTCATTTTTCTTCATTTGAAAATGCTTTGAATCCTCCTCCAGGGCTGATGGGAAAGTGTCTTGTACTGTTATGGAAACCAAGCAGGAATATTTTTTAGTGTGCGTTCTGCTTCTTGGAAATGTAAAACCATTCGCAGAGCCACTGCATGTTAGAACGCTCATATGAGCTTTGTGGTGTGGTTCCAAAGCACAGAGCAATCCCCCCAGGTAACTAACAGGGGTGATTAGGGAACAGCTGCAGTATTGCCAGCTGCACCACTTTACCACTATATTTTTAACATGGAGTGTGTTGTTGACATCAATGGCTGATTTTCTTTGCCAGATGTTCAGGGCACCTGTGATTTCAAGTACCTCGGTTTTCCTTTCTTAAAGATTCAAGCTCTCATGTTGACAGTGAAAATCCTGTCTCACAACTGAATAGCTCACACAGCTGAATAGAATGTAAGGCTCATTTCCGAAAACTGTATTTTCATATTTGCTCTTTGAAGACGCAGAAAAGGAAACTTATGGTTTGAAAGGAAAAGGAAAAAAAATTCAGTTGAATCCTGGTGTAGGAGTGTTGTTGGAGAAAGGTTACTTTCATTATCATGTTGCAAAATAGCTCTTTTTCAAGTTGCGTGTGGTGAAAGGGATGATGTTATCTGTAAAGTTAAGGTTTAATCTAATTTCAATGAAATAATGTAAAAGTATCCTAATTAAAATTATATCTATTTTTTTAATCTACAAAACCCTTGGCTTCCTGGACTGGGTGACAATTACAAACATGAGGTAGATATAGATTATTTTATACCTGTAAATTAGCATACCCACGTTTTTCTGTTTTGGCCATATGCCTTTTAATATCCAGGGTTTGTGTCTTCCTTAAAGAATTGTCTGCATAAAAATGGTGAAAGCCAGTGAACTTCTGTAAATCATGCAGGACAGCTAAATTTCCCCATAATAGACTTCACAGGAAGCACCATTTGGCTAGTATGTTTTTAATCTATCAAGCATTTTCATGCTACTTGAAAAATTACTATAATTTGAACTGATATGGGTAATATCCGATCAATTTATTAACTGATGGTACATTTTGTTCAACAGTTTTACACTCCCATTTTTGTTGAAGACTGGGTGATAATCTGAGGAATTGAGAGGGTTTTCTTTACACTTGGAAAGTTTATAGTATTCTATTTGATATGTTTTGTTATTTGCAGGCTACTTCTACAAAGTATGATAATCCTGCAGTTCTGGCAACACTGGAGTCCACTGAGCTTTACAATATTGATATGCTTCATGTGTCTGCGTATACACACCTACACCCAACACTCACACATGCTAGAGAATGAAAACCATCACTACATCTTTTAATTCTACTGCTGAATAACATCTTGAAGTTCTGCTGTAAATGTTCAGAGACACTCTAGCCTACAGTGACACCATAGGCAAGGGAATCAGCAAGACAGCAGTCAGCTAAGAGAGCATCCACAGCCTGATTTCAGAGGCCATGAATAAAATCAGAGTCATGATTACTCACAAGTTGCAGGAAAGGATTTTGTGTGCTGCATGCTATAAAGTGCAGGGATGCCTTGCTATTATTTTGCAAAACGTGAAATCTGTCATCAAGAATTGCCAAATCCTGTCCAAAATGTGTCAGCACTTCTGCACCCCACAAGAAATTTTTTTACTCAGGTCAAAAGAAATGCACATGAAAATGGAAAATGTTTTTCTTCTCCATCAGGGGAAAAAAAATCCAAAGTAGACTTGCTTATTTGACAAGGATGTGTAAATAACTCGGGGTTTGAGAGAGGGCAGCTTTTGCAAAGAAAATGAGAAATTTCCTGAGAACTCTGAGTAAAAGCTGTTGACTGAGAGTCTTGGCAAGCAAATGATTTGTAGATTAAAAAGAGAAAAGTACAGAATTTGCTACTGGTGGCAATGACTCTACTGTGTGATGTGAGAACATCACCCGGCTTCCAGGAGTGGTTTCTCAACCTGAACGTGTCCTGGTGGTTCCCTGGGGAAATGAGCATCACCCTTTCTCACTCCCTCACATTTCTTTTAGAAACTGATGAAGAAGAAAATCTGATTGCATAAGAAATTGGAATTATCAGACTGAGGAAAGATGCTGTTGATCTGTTGTACCAGAATTTACAAGTAGATCTGAAAACATCATATATCCCAAACTTTTTAGATACTCTGCACAGTGAACAGTATTATGGAGTTCTGTAACACAAAATGTTGCTTGGAGAGAGAGGTTTGAATTTATCCAGACATGATAGAGGAGTAATCTGTTTACAAAGTCAAGTCCTATTTCTGTTAGAATGCCAGATGGATTAACTTGAATAGCTGCAGAAATGTCCTACTCACAGACTGGATTGTTGATCCACAGGTATAGAAGTATAGTTCAGACAACTGATGAATAGATTGAACTTGAGTTAAAAAACCCTTACACTGTCAAAAATACAAAATGTGAAAGGAACTGCTATGAATAGTATTAAGCTTTTCTCTCTTTACCACCACCCTTATTTTATGTTCCAAATTATAAATCCTAAAGAATTGAGTTACTAGATTTACCATTATGTGAAGCAATAAGAACAACATGAGCACCTTATTTATTTGTTTTGCTATGAGGCTAAAATTCAACAAAATAATAAGAAAGAGTCCTGGTAATTTCAGGGGAAAGAGTATCTGTTCAGTTTTGTTAAGACATCTAGGAATAGAGTTCTGGAGTATAGTTCCTGTGATTCTGTGTGATTCTGTGATTCCTATAGTGTACAATTTTAGATACAATTGACTATTTTGAGTTGACTGCCTCTTGATGGAAAAGGAAGAATTCAATATTTGTTAAGAAGCTAAAAAACATGAGTGATGACTTTTTTTCTTCTTTGCAGTGCTTCTTTGAATAGTGCCAATCTGCTTTGTATTAAAAACTTAAACCTGGTGAAGAAATTTGTTATTGTGATTTTACACAACCATATATTTTGTAAACAAAACCAAGAAATACAGTATTGGACCAAGAAATTTGCGTCACTCCCAGTTAACTTTGGGAGTTTCTGAGCAAAGCCATGCTACTGATGGGGCCCTTTTTCCCCCATGTAATTTCCATTTTGAATGGAAACCTATTTTCCCACTTCACCACACTGTGGGAAAACAGGAGAGAAGACATGTAACTATACAATCACAGAAAAACAGTCTAGGAATTTGGATCAGCACAGTTTATGACTGTAGATTGTTTAAAATCTACAGCCAATGGCATTTTTAAGAGAAAATGTAAAAATACACTTTACAGAGAAGATTTTGCATCTCTACCAGATGGATGCAGCTTGAAGATATGTTTCCCAAAGAAAAAGGAAAATGTAGGACCTTCTGCCAGGAAGAAAGTGCATTCCCATGGCTGTGAGAGCAGGATAAATTGATAGTGTTGAATTGCTAAGGCATTTTCAGATTCTTTGAGAGGTAAATTAGAAGTACAAGCTTTATTAATTTGAGAATGGAGAGGAGCATAGAGCAACTCTTTCAGGACTCTATTTCCAAGGACAAAAGGGCTGGGAAAGACAAGACAAGGAGATCACAGCACTGCACAGACATTGCTCCTTCCACACCTTTTTAACCTGGGCCACCCATTGTGCTGGGCAACACAGCACAATTCCGGAGTTCATTTGCTTTATGATTAGTGGTCATTGAACCACAAAGCCTAGAGCTGCATGGACACTGGGGCTGGAAAAGGCATGCCAAGACGACACCAAGGGAAGTGTGGCACTGCACCAACATTGCTCCTTTCACACCTTTCTAATCTGGGCCACCCATGGTGCTGGGGAAATCAGCCTCAGATTCTACAGTTCACTCATTTCATGGTTAGGGTTCCTTGAACCACAAAGCCTACAGCTCCAGGGACACCAAGGTTGGAAAAGTCATGCTGAGGAAAGCATGTACCAGCATGGCTCCTTTCACACTTTTTAAACCTGGGCCATTCACGGTCCTAGGGACCATATTCTCAGCCCCTGCTATTTGGATTAGGGTTAGGGTTCAGAGAACCACAAAGATGACAGTTCCAGGGACTCTGGACTTGCAAAATTCATGCTAATGTGTGCATGGCCCTGCAGCCACCTTTCTAATCTGGGCCACTCATCATGTTGGTGACCTCTGTCTCACCTCCTTGCAGCCATTAGGGTTAAAATAATGATTTGGGTTCAGAGAACTACAAAGTCTACAGCTTTGGGGACACTGGTATAAATTTGAATTTGACTGACCTGTCACTAGCTCCTATCAATGCATGCTCCATACTACAGACCAAAAGTTTTCTCTGGGATGTTTTATCTGCATCTGGCTGTACAGTTCATAACTCATGGCTCACAATTTGCAGCATATCTCCAGATGCTCAGAATCATCTCATCTAATGTGCTCTGTCTTGGTGTTCAGACCCACATCTTTAAATTGGGTATCTGAATCTGCAGACTGCCTCATATCTATGGGTGTCTATGATTTAGTTCTCTCTTCTCCAGAGGCTGGGAAAAGATGTGTTCTACAACCTATCCCTAAGCAGTACATTTGTTTGCAAGATATCTTAGAAAATGAACCAAAGACTCAGGATCTTTGCAGGATAATGCAGAAATCTGTTCCCCCCTCTTCATGTTACACATTTCTCAGAAACATACAACATGAGCTTGGGTACTTTCTTGAGTAGTGCTGAAACCTGAGCGATCATTAAGCCTTTTTCTGGGCAAAGTCTGTTCACAATCAAATTAAATGTCTCACCCCATCACTTCTTGGGAAGACCTAGAGTTCTGCAACCGATCCTCTGTACTGGGAGGTCTGAATCTGTGCATAACACTCCTCATGGATAAGAAAGACAGTGCTGGGTATGGGGTGCACTACAGCCTTGGAGGTGCTGGGTTAATCCTCTTTGGTTACAATATAGATAATCATGAGTGTGTAGTGAATCAAAGCCTTCCATGGAGTATTTTTTCTACATTTAGCTGATATTTGCCAAAATAGCATTAGAAAATTGCAACAAAATCTTTTTTTTTTACATAGCCTTCTCTATGAATTAAACTTATTTAGGATTGTGGTTCTCTGTCAATAGTACAGCATAGCAGTAAGCCTAAAATATAAAATCAGGAAAGTTCTCTATAGGAGAAAATCAGCTCATCTACTTCAGCAGACTCAATCTTATATGAAATAATACATCAATAATATAACAGTCTGATAATATAATGCCAAATTGATGGATTTGCAATATTTTTCAGGGTAATATATATCTGATCATGAAAATCACTGTAATTAGCGAGGGGAGTGGAAACAGATCTGAGAATGTGCACCTTACATGCTATACCTCTGAACCTTTCTAGAAACTGTGGGATGCCTACAGCCTTGAGAGCCAAACAGCTGGTGGAGTGCCAAGAATGACTTGAAGGGGATTGTCTGACACACCTCACCTACAAGGGGCTCCACTGAATCACATTTTCTAGTACTTGGGTAGATGGCAGAATTTGAGGATGATTTCCAAGTTCCAGATCAAAATAGAATTTACAAGTCCTTGTAGCTAACGAGGACTTCAGGGCAGGAGATTTTGGTTAGGGTAGCAAATAATAAAATAATTATTCTATTACTGGTCATAGAGTGGGACTAAATAATAGATTTCATTTATGTGAAAAGTACTACTCATGCACTTTTTCTTGCTCCTTTCTAATATTCCCACTGACTAGAATAGATATAAATGCAGTCCTAAGATGTAACTCTCCTGGATTCTCAAACAGCAAATTTAACTCTTTCATTCTCCTTCATGGGAAAAAGAAAAGGTGCATGGTGTTTCTTTGAAACAACTGATGCTTTGCAGAGGTGTCTTCAAGAAAGCATAAAAGAAAACCAACCCAGATGCCAAATTTTGTCTGTTTGCTTCGGCTTAGGATTGGAACACTGATTTAATAGATTGTACATTCATTTCTTGGGTTTTTCCCAGGGGAATAGACATCAGTTTGTTTATAGAACAGATTAGCTGTCTGCTGAGAACCATGCTTATAGGTCAGAGACTAATTGTCCCTAGGGTGAAGAGTAGAGGCAGAGCTCATGGTAAGAGTTTGCGAAGTTCATATTTGTGCTGTAGTCTTCTTCCTATTATCAATCGTGACCCAAGAAATTGGGGAGAATCAGTTAATCTAGTATTTATCATAAAAGACAAATTCAGCTAAAAAACCCCAACCAAAACCAATAAACACAGTAGTGAGTTAAAAAGAACAGGGCCTTTAGGTTTACTTAGATCTTCAGCTTCAAAAGCAGATGAATTCCTCTTGAAGTCATACTGATTTGGATGGTTTCCCTCAAGGCTCTTTACTCATGTAAAGATCCTGAAAAGAATATTATCTCATAGCCCAAAGGCTGCTTCTGTTACCCAGGGGCCATGTAAGCTTCACTTACCTCTGCAGTGAGCTACCAGTTGCAAAACCTGCTGTTGCAAAGCACTGGTGTGTGGGACTTTTTCCCCCTCTTTCACACCTGTTCAGATCTCCAGCCTTTAACCATTTGATTCACTCACAATTGGTGTGCCAATAGTCAACAGAGCAGGTTTTTCTTAGATCTTCCCTTCTTCCAGTGACTTGCTCCATGACACCGCTATCCCAAGTCATTTGCTGGTGAGTGCCATCCCTGTTTTGCAGAGAAGACCAAGTTTTACTGAGGAAAACCCAAAGTGGACATAACCATCTTGTTCCCACTAGCCCCTGCCTCAAATGTTTTGGTATTTTACCAGGACCCAGCATCATAATTGGCAGTAAGAGGCAGAAGATAGTCTCAGACTGGGACTAGGACTGGCAGGTGCATCCCCAGACTGAGATCCTCCAGAAGCAGTGGATCAGTCCCTACCAATTCAGTTGCACAGCGCTGCCCACCAAGTAGTCCTCAGCACAGTGCTGTACAGCACCAAGAAATTGCACTGATTTCTGTAACATGCCCTTAAAGCACATGGAACAGACTACTCATATCCAAGCACAGTGTGAAAACATTCACTGTCATGCTCACCCTATGCCCTGGGTAGTGCTGTACTCACTGGGCACATGCTTACTTCACCCCAACATTTGGTACACCTGGCACAGGGGGAATCAGTGCCCTTTCAAGGCTGCGTCCTTCTACTAGTGCTCTTCCCTTTGCCTGCACCGCTGTGGCAACAAATGTCCCTCCTTCCCTTCCTTCTGCTTTCCATTTCCATGTCACTAATTGCAGAAGACAGAAGACAACCTGACCACTGAACTTTTCTTTCCTCCTGCACTACCTTTCTTACAGAAGGGGATGGATCTCTGAATGAAGCACTTATTTATTATATATTTAAATCTTTGTAAGTCTCAAGGTTGTGTGCAGACTAAGTATTGCAGTTTTCCCATGTACACAAATGTCTATCTCTGAGCCTTCTCAAGGTGTTGAAGACTTGTCAGATGTTGCAAGACAGATGGGTCCCTGGTTTATATTGCCGCTCTACACTGCAAACAACATAGGGAGTATCTATTTATTCTTGTTAACAAAAGCAGCATGAGAGCATAGATGTCTCCAAAGTCAAGGTTTTTACAGTGCTTTTTGCGCTAGCAGTGAAATGACTTGCAGCCTGTTTCCCACTTGCATCTCTCCCAGGCAGATATCTGTAGGCTGTAAATTTCTAGTGTCCCCCATGACTGACATATATTAACTAAGAGATATTAATTCTTAATAGAAAAACTCCCTAAAAGTTCACACACATTCCTTTCCCAGTTTTTGACACATGCCATAAAAGTGCTTGCCTCATTCTTTATTTTGTCTTACCTTGGTCAAGTCATAAAGTGGACAGAGTGTTCTTTTAAAAAAATGGGAAATCATTTGGGGTCATCTAAAAATTTCTACTGACTTTCAACTCTTGAGCACTTGTTTATCATTTGCCATTTATATCTTCTTTTTGTGCATGCATTTTTTATTTCTAGCTATAAATATCCTTACAGCAGGGAGTAGAGGGGAGTTCAGTAGTGGATTATGACTTGCTTTCAAGGCATTTGTAATTTGTCAAACAGTGCTGTATCAACTGGGACTACCAGATTGCTATTTCTAAAGGAAACTCACTTTTAAAAAATGTAAGGTAAGAAAAAATCTACCCTTAGATTTATGCATACAAAAACTGATTAAATTCAGCAATTTCTACCCCAGTTTTTACATCTTAAACTAAATGAAAGGGAAGAGACCGCTGACTTTAATGATATTGCAAAGATATAGTATAAATGGGACTCATAATTTGTCCTAGCGGTAGAAGGACTGAGAGGTTTTAGGAAAACTTTATTAAAATAGTCTTTTCTTTCTAATTGATCCACACTGAAAATGCTATAAAGGACTCCCATTGAGAGGGAAATAGCCCCTGTGCCCTCCACTGGCAGATCCTTATAATACTCTCTGAGATTAGGGAAACACACAGGAATTGAAAAACTCCGAACATTTTGGGGTATGATGTTTATTACATAGTATGCTAAGAATGAAAAATTACATACTACATTGTCTGAAAGGTATATAAACCTCTTCTCTAGTCCTTGAAAAAGGAAATATTATTTGAAACTCCCTGGTTTTGAAATGTGCAGGATCAGGCTTTCAAAGCTCTCTCTCTTCACCTAAGGAATACTACAGTGAACTACATGCAATGAGCTGTGCTAAGGCTGCTGTCAAAGTTATGCAGTGCTCCATCTCTTTCGTCAATTTAAAAGAAATACCTGGAGTATGGGTTTGATTGTAATCTAGCAGACTTCTAACAGAAGAATTGCCTTCAGTGTACTTATGAGAGGGAATTTTCAAAGCAACCAAGAAAATTTAGGAAGAAGGAATCGCCAAATACACAGTCCCAGGTTTTCCCAGGATTGATTTAAATGATTAAATGTCATTAATTTGAAAAGAGAGGCTCTAAATATTTTACTGTAGTATAATAGTAAATACTACTGCTATTACTAACTATTATGGTTGTTGTTCTTGATGTTGTTATACTGCAAAGAAGTACTACAATGGCAAAAAACACATCCCTTTGAAGATCATATCATATGCATTAGAAAGCACATGATGATTTCTCAAACTTGGTCCATGCACAAGGGTTATTGAGGTAAAGGAGGGTGCAGAACTGCATTCACAGAAAAGTTACTGCAGCTTTGGCAAGCTAACACTGTTTCTTCTCACTTTCTCAGAGACCAGTAGCATCCTCAGGGCAACCCAGTACGGAAAGAAGACAGGAATAGCATGTCTGAGTCCAATACTCCCTGACTGGGTACTTTTAGATATTCCACACATGGAAAGTGAAATGTTTAATGTCAAATGTACTTATTTAAAGATAGTTAGTTGATGTTATGCGGGATTTCTGATTTAGCAGAATAATAGAAAATATACTGAAATCACAACACCACTGTAAGTTAGACTTAGCAAAATATATATAGCAATTGCAATAAGAAATTTAATTGTGTGATTCCCACTATCCATCTCTCTAATATACTCATTGTCATAACGCAGGGCATTCCTAGTTGTTGGAAAGGAACATATGAGCTGAAGGCAGCTCAGACCTGTTCTCTTCAAAATGCTTTTGCTAGTTGTCTAGTTTTTAAACTCTCTGTCAGGCTGAACCATGTATTTACCGCCCCCACGCTGTTCTGGCTAACTCAGGGAGACATTTACACTCTTTTAATGAATTCGGTGAGAAACATTTACACTACCTGTTGAGCCACTCAACAGTTCATAGCTGTTTATGTAAAACAAAGGTCATCATCCTTTGCCAAGAAGTCTTATTCCAAGTAAGTTTTCTTTGCAACAGCTGTGGTCAGTCACATCCTACATTATTCCTTGAGCTTCATGATTACATCACCCTTGACCATTTCCTCTGAGGCTTCTTCCCTTGCAGGGATTTATTGGTCAGACACATGACCCAAAATCTTTCTGCTCCATGTCTTCCTCATCCCTGGATTCATCCCTTTTCAGTAATTTTAATTCTGCAATTGATGTGATTTAAAAGACCGTTTGCTAACATTTCCAGTTTGATTATACAACAAAGGAAGACTAAAATTTGGATCTGTGGGACAAAAATGGTTCCAACTTTCAGCAAAATTAGAGCATATATAGCCAAAATCAAAATTCGGCTTGCGTCTCAACTGGATTGAACTAAATTTGACACAGAACAGCTGCAAGTTACTGGAAAGGCTGATGACAATGTATCTTTGTTATTTCTGAAGTCTAAAATGGTTTTAATCCTATTTTTGCATAAGATTGGGTAAGGTGCATCTACTGGTGTTTTGACATTAGTTACGCTTTCATTACCCTTAATATTCAGTGGGCCAACACAAAATTCAGATACTGTTCAAAAGTCTTTTACACTTAATTTCAAATATTGCAGATTCCAGATACTGGACCCAGTGGGATATATTGTCCAGCCCCTTAAAGTGACACCTGTCAACTTGCTACACCTTCACATGTGACCTAGGCCCAGAGAGAGATCCTCCTGAAAGTGGAATTGCTACATCATTGAACACTCTGTTGCACTTTTCCCTCCCGCATTTGTACAACGCCAATTTGCAGTAAATTACCGTAACACCAATTCACTGTGTGGTCTTATGGAAGTGAAAGGTGGTTTTAATTTACAAAATCTCTACACTGATTTTTACTTAGTCACATATTCACACATATGCTCAGCAGCACTAAGACATGTATGTCAGGGTTTGCAGTGAGAAATTGATGCTGGTTTGCCTTCGTGCCCTTTGGAAGTGGATATTTTTGAGATTTTGTCTCAGTATGTCAACTGATCCCTCGTAATTCTTGCCTTACTTATCTGGTTATTTTATGGCTCCAGTCCTGTTCTTCATCTTCTTGTCACCTTATCTTTAGGTCAGTTTGTTCCTCCTCTTCCTTTGAATTAAATCACACACAGAGAGTATTAATCTTACCTGTCCTTATGAACTTTGTTCTGCTGTTTCATCTGCAACTTTCACACACATATTTCAACCTATAATTGACTCTTATAAATCTTAATATTTCTGTTACAAATCTCTCTACAAATTGCACTAGTGCTGCTGTGTCCTGTCCAGGGCTGTGGTGATCTGCCAGTTGCAGTGTGTCACCCCATTGCCTCATGCCAGTGTGACCTGGTGGATCCTGGCTGTTAGAGGGACCATGCAATACAGCTCTGCATAGCCATAAATTTCACTCCAAAAGTGTCATCCTCAGCAAGCTTCCAGCCACTCATCAGTAGGAAGCAAGGAGAGTTTCCATGGTCCTTGAATGTCTCCTATAATCTCTCTTCTTTAACCACCAATTGATTTAATACAGAAGACTGTGTGAGATTGACTTAGTTAGGGAACTGATCCCCCCACTAAGCATAAGGTTAACAAAAGGTCATATAAAATCCCACCTGGATTCAGATGGATGAAAAAAGCACTGAAATTGAGTGGTTAATTCCCAACTGCAGCTGAGCAAAGTCTCATAAAAATGCATGTTGAAACCAGTAAGCAAAATGTTGCATTTGGACATACACATGAACTCATTCAGCTCTTAGGCCAGGCTTGGCTAAAAGAATAAGCACAATAAAAAGTAGCTTAACAAATAACATTCTTTAAAAGATTCTTTAAAGCCTCTTTCAAAGATTGCCTTGAGGGAATCAAATTGAAATTGGAGAAGTCCCTAAAGGGAAGACTGCCCTTTGTAGCAGTGCCATTTTATCATGAGTGTCAGGGTTCAGTGGATAAGAATCAATTTTCCTGCTGTCCTCTCTGTAGCTACATGAGAGACTGGCCTGCTGGTTATATATTTACCTACTGCATCCCTTCAAATGACACTCATTCAAGCCCAGCTCCAAGAACTACTGAAAGTAACACATATATCACATCCTATTAATTCTGTCAGGTTGTCAAAACTGAAGTTTTACTTTTACCTGAGTGTGCACACCACAGAGAAAAGGCAGTTTTGTCCTCAAAGTGCCAGCATTTTGTAAAAAATAAAATTACCAGCCTCTAGGGAAAAACATGTTCAATACAGAGAATCCAAGAACACCAGGGCTGGTTCCTTAGACACAGCCTGCTGTGGGGAGAAACTGTGTGCCGGTCTTCTCTAGTCCTTGGTGTCATACTGAAATGTCAGAGCTGGTATTATTTCTGTCTCACAATTTTCTTCTCCCGCTATTAAAGTGACAGAATTGCAGCCATTTTCTTTTGTGACAAAGAGTGTGACTTCTTATCCCATCACTGCTGTTGCCTCACTATACATAACAGGGCTGCCTGTCTTGCGAGCAAGCTTCTATATTTGTTCAAATACTTTCACTGAAAAATGCTGAAATTGAGAAATTAATCCTGTCTCATAGTTACACAAAAGATCAAAAAGTGATCACACAAAAGTGAAGGCGTGTTTGCATGGCTTAATTTTTAGAATTGATATCTCCAATATGCACAATATTCTGTAATTTACAGGTCAGATAAGCATAATAATCATTGTATTATGCTTGGAAAATACTTCTGTAGTATGATGGAAGTATTCTGCCATGCTTTATACATGATTGCAAGACAGAAAAGAACTTCAAGTTAAGAAGATTAATAAAAAGACAAAGAATGAACAGTTTCAAATGCTCTTCATTTCAAATAAATTCAATTTTGAAAACGGAGTACTCTCTTTCTGTCATGTAATACCTATAAATCACAGAGACTCATGAAAGTGCATTTTAAAATATTTATGTTTTATAACTGATTAATCGAAATGTTTGGCATATGTTATGAGTGTTTCTGCTAATTAGCAATATGTTGTCTTGCTCTGGCGTTTTCACTGAAATGAAAGCTTGAGGATTTGTACCAGATAAAACAGCAGTTATTTTATATTGCAATTTTATTAGAGGAACATTTCCGAACCTGTTGGAAACTCTCAAACCAAGCTGGAGAGATCAAAGTAAAGGGAAAAGGAACCAGACTACTAATATTTCGGTTAGATATAAGAAAGAAGTTTTACAATGAGGGTGACAGAATATTTGCACAGGTTGCCCAGAGAGGTGGTGAATGACCCGTGCCTGGAAACATTCTAAGTCAGGCTGGATGGGGCTCTGAGCAACCTGATGTAGTTGAAGATGTCTCTACTCTCCACAAAGGGGTTGGGCTAGATGACTTTTAAAGGTCCCCTCCAACCCAAACTGTTCTATGATTCTGTGATCAGATGTGGTTAGTCATAAACCACTAACATTACAAGAGACTGTTAAGAAATAAATGGTTTATATTCTTGTCATAATAAATTATTCTATTATAAACTTCTATCACCAGAAGATGATGGTTTAAAATCCTACATTGAAAGTGTCATAATTAGAGCTTGCAAAAACAGGGTAAAATCAAAGTACACATAGATATTTGACTAACTTTTTGTCAGCTCTTAATGTGAGAAACTGGTAGCAGTGTCAAAGAGCTTGGTCAAGCATGGAGCTCAGCAAGACTAAGATATGTTAGTGCTGTTTTGAACCAGAAAACTTATTACTCTCCCATAAAACACTAGACAAAAAGAGACAGGTCTACTGAATCTCTATTTCCCAGCTCCTACCAACAAGCTCACAGAGAAGAATCCCAGCTACAACATGTGCTACTCAAACAAACAAACAAAAACCCAAACAAGACAGAAAAAAAACCCCAGAAAAAACTACTATTTAGTTCTCATCTCATCTGCAAGACATTTTTATAGATCTATCTCTCGATGATCTGGCTTTTCATTGTTGAAGAAGTTCAGCCCCTATTTTTGGAAATGTTCCCATCCCAGCTAGCAGCATGTGGAAAACCACTTGTCTCCTAAAAGAGGCCCAGTTTCCCTCCATGCTCCCACAGAGGCAAGGACAAGTGAGTACCACACTGGTGGTCTGGAAGAGCTCACTTGAGGGTACTCCAACATACTCCAACGGTGGGAGTATGTTGTTTCCCAGTTTCCTGAGGCTGGTTGGTTTCCCAGAGCCTGCTAACCTGGAGCAGGAGCAGTACAGAAAAGTGTGAGTTCTCTGCCTTGCTGCCATCCTGGCAGCAGAGCAGGTAACCCCTGCCTGTGCCCTCCTCCTGGTTTCATGAAGAAGGACACAAGTGCAAGTGTCCCCCATGAGTTTCTTCACTCCCTTGTATCCTTGCCTTCAGCAGGATTTAAAAATTGTAATGGAAAGATACACACAGGAGCTCAATCACATTAATATATGGAGAGCTACTATTACCAAACCAGAGTGTCTTCGCAGTGGGAGCTGGAGTGTCTGGGGTGTCTGGTTCATGCTCCCTCTCTTCCCTACACTCAGGGAAAACTTGGCCTCCCCACACAGGCCAAAAGATACATGGACTTTGAGACACACAGAGTTTGTTTCTTTGTTTTCCATGAATCTGACATCTCTGGTAGGAAAAGGACATTTTTCATCAGAGGTCAAATCTGGGGTTTTTCCACTAAACCATTACACTGTTTTAACTTTCCATTTAAACACTTGAGAAGGAAATATGGCCAGAATCACTGTCGTTTTTCCTGCTCATGCTGAAAAACGCCATTGATGACATCCAGTACAAATCATTTTACACTGATTATATTCTCAAAGTTTTTACAATTGTGTAGTTTCTTAGGAAAACAGGAGTTCCTACACAGACATACCTAACATGCCACTCTCCTTTTCCTTATTATTCCTTTTTACTGTACACAATATTGCCAAGAATTTTAGATATTATCCTGATTCCCCACCCCCACCCCCGTCCTAAAGCCTTCTGTAATGAGATATATCTTTCTATGTTGTACATTGACCTTAGGATTGTATTATCTGAGTATCTCAAGAGTTCTGCCTAATTAAGGATTTTCTCACAAATCTACCTTTAAGGACAAAGACGAAAAGGCTCAGCACACACAGATGTGACACAGAGAGAGATTAGATGCAGAGATTGCCCCCTCTTTGTAAGGCCAGAGATGTCATCCAGGTGTGAGGAGGTAAATTGATCTCTAGGTTCATTTTGGATTTGGTCTTTTGTGTGACCTGACTAACAAGGGCATCCAGCTGGCCGAACCTTGGCAATATGAGCCCCCTTGGTTAGCTATTGGGATAGTATCATCAACTCCATCCAAATCAATATGATGCTATTAGATGGTAATATTTTCTAGTTGCCCTTAATGACAGTAAAATCCTGAACTGGTAATATGGAGGTGTCTACTGAGGTCTTTCAGTAAAACCAATAGTACTTGTAGACAGCTATCTGCAGTACATGTGTACTAATTTGAGCTAGCTATCTACCTGCCATTAAAAGCAATGAATAAATAGTTTTCCAGTCCATATAGCAATGGAGATAAGAGCAGTGTTCTTGATATCCTCCATATGATGACTCCCTGGTTTCCAAACACTGGTTTTCATTTGGCCACAAAAAGAATCTTTCATGCTGTGGTGGACATACATGCACTGTAGGTACATTCATGCAGATGAATTCCACTTTTGTGTCCTCCAGCTTAAAATGCCTGTATTGAGGCACTTGGGTAATAAATTAGGTAAGAAATGAAATTTTGTTGTTTAATTTCACTACGCCATACACTGTAATCTCTGTGAGACAGAAGAGCAAGCGCTAATGATATATCTTAGGTTGAAATAGAGAGTCAAGCTGGGATTCTTCATGGTCCTTTGGATCATCTCACCTCAGTATGGCATATTTACAATATAGCTTTTCAGGGGAATTGCCATAATAGAAGAAACAAAACCCAACCCCCAAATAAACAACAAAATAACAAAGATAGAACTCTTCTTATTTTCCATATTCCATTCAATTCAGTAACATGTTACTAACCGGTAAGTTCCAAACCTATCCCTTTAATAAAGAACATTTGTAACCATATATCAGAACTTAGGATTCTTGAGCGTCTGATCATCAGCTTCACGGTGAGCTAGGTTATCAGAGACTCATAACTAAATCCCTGCTCCTTTCTGTTGATTTGAGAAATGAAATTATATATAGTCACATAAATGTATCTTTTACTTTTGTTTATTATTTACTGCATGTAAGTCCTTGTTGCCCTGATTGCCCTCACAATGTTTGGAGCATTAGAGATAATAGGACCTCATAATGACTGAAATCCACATGGAATGCCCAAGTGTCTTACCGAACTCAATCCTTAGCTCTATGTCTCTGCATGTAACAACTTGGAAACTCCTTTGCTCCCATGGAAACACTGACATATCCCACCTTTAGAAAATATAACAGTGGCTATTTAATAATGTTTGCTTCTTCTCTGGAAGAGGATTATTCAGATTAATTCTGGAGCAAATTAGTCCGATGATTTGATTACCTTTTCTTTTTTCTAATGTCAGCCAACAATAAAATGAATTGTTATCTGTGGTTTCCTCTGAGGTGACTGACACCTACAGTATTTTAGGGGGTGTGTTTTTCTGTGCCTACACTAGTTTGCAGATTTCTTACTCTGCATAACTCTGCCTGCTTTACAGTGAGCCAAGACAGAGCATTTGCTATCCTACTTTTTGTTTTTGCTACACTATTTTGTACATTTATTATTCTTCTTTAGAAAAACCTTTGAGCATCACCTAAGCAAGTTTCTTCTTTTGATAATAATGCTACGAAGTTACATGTTTCCTAATCCTCTGGGTTTCTCATCTACTGCTTCTCACTTCCACATAGTCTTCAACCAAGAGCTTTCTGAAATAGTAGGAAGATTGTTGCCTTTTAGCTTGAAGATTTTATTTATCATAAATATTATGATATTTAGCCTGACTATCACCTCTTTCCAAAAAGGGAAATGATACTTAGGCTCCTTCCTTTCTCCTCCCTGAAAACTCTGTGTCTGTTCATATTTCCCACAGGACACATTTGTTTTGGGGTGGCCAAGGGCCTACAAGTCACATGTTGAATGCTTAGCTTGGAGAGATCACTGTCCTTTTTTTAGACATAGCCTTGTAACCATCTCAGCAGAGATACTTAGTAGCTTTGTACAGAGCTTCATATAGTTACAGTTCCAGGAGACAAGGGGATCTTTTTCTAAACACGTAAAACATAATTTAAATTGCAAAATGGAAAGCATTTTGATACTTTCAAATAACCTTTGAGATCAGATATTTTATTTGCTCTCTGAGTCACCAGTTCATCTCTCCCCCAATATTCACTGCGCGTTTTCTATTTGATAAGAGCCACATTCCTCCCCCCCAAAGGAAATTGAAATTAATGTGCTTTAATGAAAACCCTGTCTACTGTTGCCCCTGTAGTCCCTGTCCGCATTCTTGCTACAGCCGTCATTACCAGGGTCAGGAGAGATTATGGTAGGGGCAATCACAGCAGTAATAGTGGAAGAGCCTGGGCAATCACTGCCGTCTTCCAGTCCTTGGTTACCTGTTCCACATCTTCCAGAAGGGGCTTTATGCCCTAGAGAGCCAATGCCAATTTTGTCATGTTTAGCTACGAAGGTGTAAAAGCTGATGAGACGCCAACAGACTGTATTGCCAGTGCTTTGCTTGAAAAGGAATATTGAACTTGTACATAATACTTCTTAGCTATGTGTCCTGTAAGAATTTATGGAGAAAGATCATCATTACCCTGAACAGAGGCTGGATAACTCAGGCACCTTTGCTTTGCGCTCCTGATGATGTCTCACAGTCTTGCTTTTCAGAAAACAAGAAACCCAATGGACTGTGTCAAGAATTCAGCTGAAAATGTCCTTATGGGGAACTAAGGCTAATTTGCATGTAAACAGTTACTCTAAGCAAGTTTATACTGAGGCATGGTAAATTACTGATCAGTTGTACCAAAACAGTGATACAGCGCTAATTAACACCGAACGGATCCAGGGCTTACTGCAGGACCAGTCCTGGGAGAGGCAGACCTGTGCTGGCTGGCTCTAACAAAGCTCAGCAGGGACTAGCTGTGATTGCTGTTTGCTTGCTTTTTTCATAGCTGTACACACCATTCTGCGTGACTTACATTACTTTTGGCAGTTCCTTGCCTTTTCAAAGATTAGCTGGACCTACTCTTTTGTGAGGGACTGTCACCTGAACCAGTCAGGAGACTGTTCCCTATGGAACAGCTGTGATCTAGTCCTGGACCTTGGAACATGTCCATTTATACATCCTGTAATTCCTTTACTTAAGTAGCAAGTGGTACATTTTCCAGTAAAGCCCATTCCTAAAGAAAAACATAGAAAACTACCTTGTAAGAGTAACTACAGCTCCAGCTAGTGTTTAGGACACAAATTCTTTTCTGCCTCCCCAGTCTTTCATGTACAGAAGGGACTGTACAGACACATTGGAAACTCATACAGACACATTTTTTGAAGAGGACTCTTATTTAATTTAATTGGTATTAAATTGGTCCTTTTTGTAGCTGGGGAACTCAGTCTGGACCTCTGTAAGAGGGTTTTTTTATGCAACAAGTAACTGTATTTCAGCAGTAGCTCTACCATAAGATCCACGTTCACTTCCCAAAGCTGTGTCGCCTGTATCTGTGCTAGGACAACATCCAGCTTGGCAGAGCCTTTCCTTCTTCTGCCCTGGTTTCCACATGCATGAGTTGGAAAGGAGCATGCATGCACTTTAGCAAGGTCCTTCGATCCGGACAATTTGGAACTGGCCATAAGATTTCCTGCAGACAAAACCTTTGTCTTTGCAGTACTGGGCACACATGAATTTGTGTCTTCTTGTAGAGTTTGGTCTTGATGTGGTAATACAGGGGGAAAAAACCAAACCAATCCTTACTTTTTGTTTGTTCTTTTCCTGAGCCAACAATATTTTTGCTGCAAATTCAGAAAGAAATTAACAAAAAGAAGCTTTCTGGCAACTTATGGTTCTTATGTAAAAGAACAAAATTTCCATCCATTCCATTTCCATTTTCCTTTCCATTTTCTGTATCATCTCCACTTTTGCCATCTAATTGATTTTAAAATGTTTGAATTCTAGTAACACCAGTACAAACAACAGAGTACGGGCTCATCCATTCAATCATGTTTTACATTGGAAGACAAGTGTTTAAAACAAAAAAATCAAAATAACCCACCTAGAACATGAATAAGTGCTAAGTTGCATGTTTTAACAACACTAGCAGCATATAGTGGAAAGCTGACTGCATCTTCCTTCTTTGCTTGTGTCCTTCATGCACTATGTATAACAGAAAAATATTTTTGTTTTGTTCATTCCTTAAAGCTTTTCATGGAAACAAGTTATTAAAATTAATGATGACATTTTGAATTTTGTAAAGTATATTTAGTATTACCAAATATGTTTCTGGCCTTCCAAAATCTAGACAAGCAAAAAACCCCAAGATGCTTCTAATCAAACAAATATGCAGGTTTATTAGACCATGTTTCCATGTTTTAAACTTGCAATGGTTTCACAATTGTTTGTTTCCTTCTGTTTCCATTCCACTCTCATGATAACCCAAAACCCATGTGGAAATTGTTCATCTCCAGAGATGAACAATTAAAAAATATTGGCTGCGTCTTCCAACATTACAATTAAGTGAAAAATTCAGTATTTACAAAAAATGTCTGGAAACCAAATACTGAAAATTGTGTTTTCAGTTTAATTACAGAGACTGTAGAACACTCACAGGGGAAATTTATGCTGACAAGCCCCACATATAAGCCTAGATTTTGTAATATATTAAAAAAAAAAAAGATTGTAATTTTGAGTCTGCTTTAATAAATATGTTGGTCATTACCCAGCTCATTTTTATTATCAATGTTATTCTACATGTTTTTTCATTATCTTTTCTGTTTGAATGTAAAGTATAATAGAAAAACAATTCAATTATGCAAACATGAAAATTCTGTTAGTACAGCTAATTGCTTTTTAATATAGATTTCATGTGCAAAGAAAGTAGTAGCACAAACAGAAAACTAGGCAAAAGAATAGTGTACTTAATTTAAAATACTTGCAATTTCAGTAACTGTGAATTACCTATTTGCAAAATACACACAGTACATATAATGTGCACAAACATACACACAACACCACTGCATGCAATTTTTTTTACTAAAATATTACTTCAGGTTCACAAACCGTCGTCCGGAGCTGGTGAGAGCCGTAGTCACATTTGTATATTAAAGGTGGTCAAAAAGACAGTCAGTTAAATATAAGCCATTCCACCGTGCTATCCCTCTGAGTGTATCTGTTTGTAACAGTGCTGAGCTACTCATAGCATATCATACTTACTTATGAATTTATTTTTTAAATTAGTTTAAAAAAACTAAAGTAGGTGCAAAACAGACACACACACACACACACACACACACACACACACACATACAAAATATGCTGTATAATTTCCATCAACAAGAAGGGAAGAGGAAATACCACCCTAAAAATGAAACCCCGCAATACACATACAGACATCAACAGCACTAAAAGATCTGCCTTCACAAGGGCTGTTAAATTTCAGTGTCTGAGAACTGCTCAGATGCTGCTCAAGATGAAGCAGCACGAGCAACTGAATTCCAACAACTCAGTCTGTCTAACCACATTCCTTATCTGGACAGCCAAGACTTTTTTCCAACTGCTTCCTTTTAATGTCTAAGACTAAACAGTAATCTTGCTCATATTGTCTTCTTTCCCTGTAACTTCATCAGCAGATCATGAGAAGTTTTAGGCATTAACACTAGAGAGTGGAGTTACCCCAACACATGACAACTCCATTATTTTTACTGCTTTAAACAGTGAGCAAACAATGCACTTGGTATTTTAGAAAGTGACAAAAAATTAAAATAAATTCTATTTAAAAAAATAATTGCTTTATTGTTGCCACACCTGATCAGGACCAGTTGCCCAAGTCCTAAATAACTTTCAGAAAATAATTTATGTGCTGCAGCATAGCTTATCAAGCAAAGTGGCACATTTTGTCTTATGGCCCTCTTTGTCAGTCCTTGGTACCATGATGGTTCCCTGGACCAGAATAAAGTGCCAGGCCATAACCTTCCCAAACACTGTGATGGGACTGCAAGCCCTGCCTGCCCCGAAGCCTGTCTCAGGTTGGAATGGGGATGAAGCTGGATGATTTGGAATGGGGCATCTCTCTCCAAGTGTTCAGGCTGTGGGTTGGGCTTCTGTTGTTGGTGAAAGAAGTCTGTCGTCTGCTATTGCTGTTTGAATCTTCTTTACTCAGCGTTTGCTTTATCTTTTGGCAGCAAGCGAAGCTCTGTATGCAGTCTTGGAGGAGGTGCCCACTGAAGAACATGTAGATCCATGGGTTACAGCAACTGTTCAGGCTGGCCAGCAGAGCCGTAACAGTAGTCGCAGTGTTTTCAGAATCTGGGGAAGGGGGGAGAAAGCTGTTTAATCATCAAAAGAACATTTGCACCATTCAGTCAATTGCTTCATTAACTGTTGGATTTATTTTCCTTAATATTCTTGTTCTAAAAGTTGAGCTGCAGCATTTGAAACGAATAATGAGAACATAATCAGTAGAGTTCTTATTTATGTAAGGCTGCCATTGAAGTCAACAGGAATTTGTCTGAACAGACTTCAAAAAGCTGTGACAGAATAAGTTATGGGGTAATCCATCCAAAATAATGGTTTAGTCACATTTCCACTGATGTGTATCCATGTGTTGATAAGCTCATGCTTTAAATACTGAAAGGTTTTTATCCAGACCCTGGGAGACTTTCAATAACACTGAATTTTGCTTCATATATTTGCATGCTGAAAAGTGTTGAATGCTCAGCTAACTACTGAACTGTCCATCAAATCTGGATTTTAGAGGTTGAACAAATTTTACTTAAGGAAAAAAATGAAAGCACTCAGGCATGAAAACGCTATGGTGTTCTACCTTCAATAACTAGTTAATAGTTAGATCAAATATTCTAAATATATATCTAGTCTAATCAATTATTAATGACTTTTCTTTGTAAATATTGAATCTTCAAAGAAGTAAGACTACTGTTATGTAGTTCCATAGATTTAAAGAATCTTTTCAAATAAACCTATCAAATACCCATCTGTTCAATTAGATTTAATTTCCTTTGAAGTAAAAAAACCCCAAAAAACTATTTGTTTACTGCAAGCCTTTATTTCTCTACAGAGACCGGCATTATAGGCTTGAGTTTGGTCCCATATTACACGCAATCAATACTCTCAATGCAGTAAGTGGTAATTGGGGATATTAAAAAAAGTCAAGAAATTACGGATTTCAAGATTATGATTTGCTGTTTTCTTATTATGAGGAAACAGGATATATGTTACCATGCTGCCTGTCATTACCTATGTGATAGCTTTTAAACTCCCCAATTATCTTCCGCCATATTTAACAGCAGGACAGATATCTCCAAAATCTAAATTGCCACTGATTCATGACAACCGGTGACTTGACTAAAGGAGCTACTCAGAGGTGGCTGCCTTGCTGAGAGGAAGGGTTCAGGGTGTGCTTAACCCTATTATCAGACAGCAGATACAGGAAAGAAGACGTAATAAGTTCTCTGCTCATATAGTTGCTCCGACTTGTATGTGTGTATGCTTCACAACAATACTAAACATTTCTAAAGTTTTCTTATCGGCAGCTTGAAACGACGAAAATGTTGCTGGTTCAGACTAGGGCAGCAAACATTCCGGTTTCCATCCGCTCCTTTTACTCGGGATGAGTAGGCTGCGGCTGCTGCTCCTCTCTGGAGGCGCAGCTACCCCAGGCAGCCGCTCCGGCTGCTGCCGGGACAGGCCGAGTCGAGCGCCGCGGCCGCCGCCGCTGCCGGGGACACCAGGTCCGGGACTGCGAGCGGAGCCGGCGGGGCGGCCCCAGGGCGGCGGCGGCCCAGGGCTGTCTCACCTGCCCGCACAAGGGCGCTCAGCCTCTATTCCCCGGCCGGAGAGGGCCCCGTCCGGGGCTGGGAAGGCGCGCCTCTGTCCCGCTCTCCGCTTCCGCGCCCCGACTCCCCCACGCTCGGCTCAGGGCTGCGCAGCGGCCCAGGACAGCCGGCTGCGCCCTCGGAGGAGCCCAACGCGTGCGGGGCGACCGCTGGGAGCAAGCGGCGGCGTCACCTACCGACCCAGGGGAAGCGCTGGTCCCAGACGGACCACATCTGGATGGTGAAGAAGGGTGCCCAGCAAACGACGTACACCGAGACGATGACGAAGGTCATCTTGACGGTGCGGATCTTGGCGCGGGAGATGGTTTTCACGCTGCTGACACAGGGGGCGAGCAGCAGCCCCCGTCGCGGGCCACCACCACCCGCCCGCCGCCCGCCACCCGCTGCTGCCGCCTCCCCCGGGCGCGTTTTGCCCCGGGCGTTGCGCCAGATGTGGTAGCATATGAAGCCGTAGCAGATGATGAGGATGAGGACAGGGGCGATGAAGATGCCGCCGGTGATCCAAGTGATGTAGGCGCGGGGCCCCCAGGGCATGATGAAGTGCGCCCAGCAGTCGTAGACCTGCGAGCCGCGCTCCACTTCGCTGAGGGAGAAGATGAAGTACTGCGGGGTGCTAAGCAGCAGGCTGAGCGCCCAGGCCGCCGCGATCATCCCGTACGAGCGCTTGGTGGGCTGCTGCAGCGTCTTCAGCGGGTGGCAGACGGCGATGTAGCGGTCGGCGGTCATGGCCACCAGCATGTACGCCGAGGCGAACATGCCGAAGACCTGCAGGTGCTTGACGACGCGGCAGAGCCCGTCGGGGCCATGGAAGCGGTGGGTCACCTCCCAGCAGAGCTGGGGCAGCACCTGGAAGAAGGCCACCACCAGGTCGGCCAGGCTGAGGTGGCGGATGAAGAGGTGCATGCGGGACGCCTTGCGCGGTGTGCGCCGCAGGGCCAGCAGCACGCTGCCGTTCCCCACCACCGCCACCGCGAAGGTGACGGCCAGCACCGCGATCTCCAGCTTCGCCAGCTCCTCGTCCCGCCCGAAGGGGTCCCAGCCCCCCAGGCTGCCGTTGGGCGACCCCGACCATGCCTCGGGGCTGGGGCTGCTGCCGCCGCCGGGCTCCGCCGCCCGCCAGCGGCTGCCGTTCCCGGGCGAGGGCACAGCCCGGGGGGAGCCGGNCACGTCCGCTCGCCCGTCGCCTCCCCGCTCCGGTGGCCCGGAGCGCCGGGCCAGGTGCCTTTATCCCCCCGGCCGCGGAAGGCGAGGCGAGGGAGAGCTCCCGCGCCAGTGGTTGCCCAGCGCCTGACGCCAGCCCCCTCCTTCCCCGGCAGCCGCCGCCGCCCGCTCGCCCCGCCACGGGACTGGGGCCGCTCCGCCCAGAAAGCGCCGCGCCGACGGGAGCGGGCACCCGCACCCCTTCCCGGCCCCGCGGAGCCCCGGGGAAAGGCAGTGGGAAGGGCTGCTCGGGCCGGAACGGTGCTCCCGGAGAGTTACCTCACGGTCAGGTAAAGCAGCACTTACAATTTAGAATAAAACTGCCGTAATCACGCAGAGCAAATACTGGTCTGTCAGCATCAGCCTGCACACCTCGATCTGGCTTCTAGCCAAGGCGAAGTGACTCGTCGGTAAGAGGTGCTGGTTTGGTCCAGAGAGATCTTGTCTGGGCCTTTGGCCTTTCACTGTCATGCTGGGATCAAGCCGAGTGAAGTAAATTATTGGAGAAAATAGTGCAGAGTTTGAAAGCAACTTAATGCTTCTGAGGTTTCAGGACTTCATCTCGGACAATAAATGTCATCCAGGCCTTAGCATAGATCTAAACCACACGTTTCTGCAAGTACAAGCAAAATCCCCACATTTACTAGAGTTTCTGGCAGTGGGCCTTTAAAATTCTGGTTTTAACATTGTTTAGCTGAAAAGTTCTCCTGCTCTTGGCAGAGTGAATGGACTTGGTGAAAATTTTGGTTCCATTGTCACGAGTGTGGATTATATCCTGATTTCACTGGAACCTAAATTTGACCTTTCATTTAGAAACTCCTTCTTTCAGCCACACAAAAATGCATAAGATCACAACGAAGAAATACTGTACTAGATACCAGCCCTATTTTGTTTTTAATAAAACTCCCTAGGTCTGCTCATAGATGATTACAGATAAATTCAGTTACAAAAAATGTGTGGTTTTACAAGGAGAAGGTAAAATGGGAAAGAATGAAACATTAAATCTTACTTCTTTGATTAAAAAGATATTTCAAAAATTTTTGGCTCCAGAAGAGTTTTAAAGTTTCAAATACAAGATGATAGGCTTCTGAACATGTTAGCATTGTGCAAGGCTTTATCCCAGGCTTTTTGTCACTTTCTGGGCTTGTTAGCCTCAGAGAGGGTATGTGCACCCACCCATCTACTACGCTTCCATTGCTTGGGGATCAGTGGCCTCCTAGACACCTGCTCCTACAGTGCAAATAGTTGTTGTGATCTTTCCAATTAAAGGCTGCAAACCCTCCCAAAACCTGGAAATATAGACAATAAATATGGCTATACTAAGTTTCTAGCAAACTTATTTCTTTAAACATGCCTTTGTTCCAAAACCTGACTTTTATGAACAGTTAAGTGCATTATTCACAGCTTAGTGCCTACTTATTGTATTAGACCTGCGAAACTGGTGTGTGTGACTACAAGTTTCAGGTCAAATAGAGAGGGGAAATTAAAGCTACATATCACAAATCTCACAATACTGCACCACTACCAAGACTTCCTTCACATTCCATGCCTGTCTCTCTAACACACTTTACAGGAGTTGAATGCTACATAGATGAACAGTGTTACTCAGGAAACTCTACTAACAGGTTTTCTGCTGTGCAAACTATGCGGGGATCATAAATCTCTATTCACTGCTGAGTAGGTCATCCATTAACAGAAGAGATGATACTCAGGTTTGACAGAGACATGTTTTTAGCAGACAGACACTAAGATAAAGGTGGTTATATTAGGTCAAGGTACTGAGAGTTTGTCAAGCCCACATCAAGTCAGAAATACTCATTTTCCAACCTATACTTTGTTTCTCTGAATGGCATTTATAAGAATGTTTCCAGAGCAAAAGAGCTGGAGATTTGTCTCAATATCATTGCACAAGACTGTACCTAGTGATTACATGCAATGTAAGCATGATACTGATAATTTTTACTGTTTTGCTCCATCAGATAGAAGTAATCTAGGGCTAGTCTGTGTCTTTTTTTGTTTCATTCCCCAAATTAGTCCATATTGATGTTTTTATAGATAATATACCTAACAAGGTTGTTGCAATTTCCTTTGTTTCAACAAACCTAGTTAAGTCAGTAGAGAATTTTATTTACATCTAGTAGGCAAAAAATACCCTTCAAACAAATTTAGGAGTCCTAAGGTTTCTAGTTTAATTGGCATCTAGTCTGATCTTGTTTGCTTTATTCTAAGAATATTGTGGTCTTCAAACTAACCAATACTTGAAGACTATCCTTCCAAAGCAAAAAAAAATGCCACTGGGAAGGCTGATTGAGGAAAGTAACATTTTTGCCCTGTGATTCAGCAGGAGCTCAGCTTGGAACTGAACTCTCAGTAAAGAAAATTAAGACTGTTGTCACAAGAAACCTTCATTTGCTCTCACTAGACACACAGCTTTCTTTAAAACTAAGAATGGCAAGGGTTTCTAGCATATTCTCTGCTACCATACAGATTTCTGTAAAAGTGCTTGAAGGTTAACAGATAGCTTTCTGAATGTTGAATTCATTGAAGACTGAACGGCTTCTGAAAAGTACTCAAAAACCTAACTGGAACATGATCCATTGTGTTGCCAAATGCAGCTGTTTTCTGTTCATTCCTTGCTGTTGTGATGGCGACTTTACCTGCAGACTTAGCCTCTTCCTCCATGGCAAAAGAAATGCTCTGAGTAAGTCAAAGGCTCAAGATTTTAATCCTGGGAAATTGATCATGATTTGTATTCTGCAAGATAAATTTTAAACAAAAAACCAGGGGGCTTGCAGCACAATCTTCTTCAGGAAAACTGTCAGTTTGGAATTGTAGCTGCTCATAGTCAAACTGTGGTTGTCTGCCAGGTTTTGTGAAGAGTTGCTCTAGCCATTAGAGTTGCAAAAATCAATATAAGCAAAAAAAGTCAAGCATTTAAAATAAATTCCTCATGCAGGATAAGGGTTAAAGCACTGCTAAAAAAAGAGGTCTGTTTATTTGTAGAGGATTCAGCTGCCTTGTTAAAAAGCACATAAAACATTTACATAGATATGAACAGCTGCCTCCTGCAATCTGTCTCCAAGTTCAAAGTATCTGCAATGCACCCTTTGACTGACACTGTTTAGTGGATAGGCCTTCCCAGAGAGCCACAAGACTTAGACACTGCAGATCCCAACCTTTAAATTAACAGCTATGGGAACCAAGCATGGGGAAAAGCCCATGCACTGAGTGAGGGACTATTAAAAGCTGGGGTCACCAGGCAGGCAAGTAGACCCACCATTCATTTGCCATTCCTGTGAAGGAAATGTCGCCTGAAGGCAGTCAGGAGCATACAAAGTAGACTTCTGAAAAAGGCCTGGTTAGCTTTCTATTGGTCTGGCTTTTGGGTTACCAGAGCAAAACCAAGTGAAGAATTGCCCCAAACTGCCTTCAAAATGGATTACAAGCCTGAAATTAGGATTCTGAAAAGGCTGTAGTACCAAGAGACCAAGTGAGACTAAGGGCAAACTCCTACTCTGGAAAACAAAAAATTAAGAAAGCAGCCATAAGAGACAGAAATTCAAAATTAGCCCTCAAGATTCAGTTTGCAAAAGCCCAGTTCAGTGTCTAGAAATGTCTGTAAGTGGCCAGGAAACAAAGAGCTTTAAGGTTATGCCCTAAGTTGTCCTTTGCTTATTAACTGGAAGCGTATCCAGATTCTGGTATTTGTATACACAGGAAGTCACGTCTGGCCATCCCTGTCATCCTGCATTTCTTTCTGTGATGGTGTGTCGTGGTTTAACCACAGTCAGCAGCTGAGCACCAACAGCTGCTCTCTCAGTCCTCCCCAGTGGGGCTGGGGAGAGAATCCGAAAGGTAAAAGTGAGAAAACACGTAGGTTGAGCTAAAGACAGTTTAATAGGGAAAGCAAAAGCTGTGCACACAAGCGAAGCAAACCAAGGAATTCACTCACCACTTCCCAGGGGCAGGCAGGTGTTCAACCATCTCTAGGAACGCAGAGTTCCATCAGCGCGTAACTGTGACTCGGGAAGACAAAGGCCATCACTCCGAACATCCTGCCCTTCCTCCTTCTTTCCCCAGCCTTACATGCTGAGCATGAAATCACATGGTGTGAGATATCCCTGGGGTCAGCTAGGGGCAGCTGTCGTGGCTATATCCCCACCCAGGTCCTCTTGCAGCCCCAGTCCACTCACAGGTAGGTTGCCCTGAGAAGGAGAAAATGCCTCAACTCTATGTAAGCACTGCTCAGCAGTAACAAAAATATGCCTGTTATCAACAATGTTTCCAGCACAAATCCAGAACATAGGCACATACAAGCTATTATGGAGAAAATTAACTCCATCCCAGCCAAAACCAGCACATGGAAGTTGACTGTGCTATTCAGGTAGTATTGCAGAGGAGCTTGTACAGCAAAATGTCACCAGAGGAAGAAACATATTGCCCTTTACCTTTTGCCTCCTTCCTTGGATCCTTTGCTGACCTGGTGGCCAGCAATCAGGTCCTTCAGAATGCAGAGTTCAATCATTCCCCTGAAGATGTGTTAACACACAGCTTCCCAGCCTGTCTGGATTTCAAGGCAGTGAAGAAAACGGGCGTTTGAAGGCTGTGTCAGCCTTTTCATGTTTATAACCTTCTGGAAGGAACATACCAGAACAACATGGTGAAAGCTCCTGTCTTTCCCCATTGAGTCACATTGACCAGACTTTCAACATGTTCAAGGCACAATAAAAATCGGTGTGAGACAGTTTAAGCAGAGCCTCAGTCAGCAGATCTCTAATTAAATCTGAAGGATTAAAGTCATTAGGGCATAAATCCACAGAACCATTCAGTTTTGTCATCAGCAGAATAAGAAAAATCTAGAACTGAGCTTCCTCGCATTATACCTACTCAGTGGAATTGTGTAATCTCAGACTTTATAGACCTGAAAGAGAGCTAATACCGGTTTTGCACTTCTACAGATACTGCTTCAGTGTTTTTGCTTTAAGCAGATAATCAGTAGTTTTACCTCTCAGTTCTCTTATTTCAGAGATGTTAAACATAACATTTATGGAATAAAGGTAATAAAGCTTCTTTTTATGACAAAATTTATTTTAGTAGCTATCATTAACAAACATGTTCTAAAGCAGTTTAAAATTAATTGGTTTTGAAACTGTATGTAATTTTTCTCAGGGTGATCATTTTGAAGAGCCTATTAATATGCAATATTGGTGATTGATGCAGAATACTCATGCAACCATTATGTAAAGAAAACACCTCTCAAATAAATTTTACTGAAAATATTGTGGCAGCTGCATTCTCACCAGCTTGGTAGTTCAGGGTCCTATCATCACAATTATTTTACCGCTGCATTCCTAAGAAATAGGATCCAGTCTTTATCAGGCTTGAGAAGGTACAGGTGCCAGCTAGTCTTATAGATGCTTATATACATTCATTTTTCCAGTGTCTACAGGATCCTCTGTGAGACTCTTCTCTCCATATAAAGCCCAATGCTCTCTGGAAGAAAGCTGGCTAAAAATATTTTAATCAAAATACTTTTTCATTAGAATGCCAAATTAAGGGTGTTGAAGGTTGCAGATGTAACACTGTCTTTTACCTGAGCTGTGGACTGCAACGTGTTCAACATAAAGAAGAAATAAAGAGCATATTCCCTACCTATTTCCAGTGTGTCTTCTCTTATCATGTGTCCTATCTCTATCTGAGCCAGCAACAAGCTGGCAGTGCTGACAGCACAGGCGCTTGTCTGTTCAGGCCTCTCCAGAGAGAAAGCAAAATAAATAGTGGTATTGAGAAAGGCGGAGAAGAATCAGGCATTGACAGTCAGAGAGAAGAAAGCTGAAACACAGGTCAGGGAGGTAGGTGGATTTTGGAGCTGTCTGTAGGGTAACGTGAGCATGTGAAAGTAGAATCCAAACAGTGATGAGCAACAGTTCTGTGTCTGAGGCATGGGCAAGAGATGCCCTGGTGCCTCAACCTTAGTTTCACACACTGATGAGGTAAATTTGGGGCTGAAGAAGACCAACAGAAGAAAAGAGAAAAAGAGGGAATGATCAATGATACTTAGATGGTACACTGAGTATCTGGGCTGCTGATTTCGTGGTGGGTCTGTTTGGTTTTTTAAACGCATGTGGGTACAGACTGATAGCAGCCCTGGATCAAATATAGCCTGACTTTTGTGTAGGTATCCAAGTTGCTGTAAGTTCAATTGTATCATGGCAAGTACTTAGACAAGGAGAACTTACTGACGTTAATGACTGCAGCTTCAGGGCCCTTTGAGGTATTCTTGCTTTATACTTTAATCTAGTACAGTTTATAATTTTTGCTCCAAACAAGTTCTCTACCTGGCAGTTTTAAGCACTTCCCTCATATTTAGCAGCTCTATATCATACAACATTTTACTTGTTCCTTTTATGACCAGAGGAAAATTTGCATGCTTCTAAGATAAAGAAAGATAAATAAGCAATAAATTTTAGGGCATAGGAGCTACTAACAAACTGGCTAACATGACATGAGAGGAAAAGCATTTCCGTGAGATATGGCCAAGCTATAAGCCAAAGTGTGTAATTTTATGTCTAGTGAATAAACATCCTTAATGGTTTCTGGGTAAGTTTTGCCATTACATTGCTTATGCTTGATTTGCCAATAACATGATTAGTAAACCATGTGAAATGTCTTTTTTGGACTACAAAAAATAGGTTTTCTATTTTAATTTTCTGACAGCTGTACAGGGAAGAACAAAGGTGATTCCAGCTGTGTGCCTAGATCCAGATCCCATTCAGATTGAGCAGAGGAGTAAAGAAAATTTGAAACAGAATTCTACAGCTAGAATCCAGCACATAAAATTCACCTGAAACTTTCTTAGACTTCTAAGAGCAATTATATATGAACCTTTCCAAAAGGAAAGAAGAAAAAGCTTTTCCTTGCATTTCTCCAAAACTAAAACCAAAATCTTCTAAGAGCTGATTGTTATGGAAGGCTTCCCTCAGTGTTTGATTCCAGTGGCCTTTCCTGAATGCTTGTGTCATTTACTGAAAAGTAAATGGCACTATTTCATACTGGTTGTGTTATATACTGTGTACATGTTACATATGTCATCCAGGGGAGCCACGGGAATTACCAGGAGACCATGGATAAGGAAGGATGTAGTACACGTATAAATGCAACAGCAACTCCACAACAAGCCTTCAAACATTGCACTAGTTAATGCTATTACAACCGCAGGAATGGCAGTAAAATATGTGGTCTAAAGTCACATTTTTGCTTAAATTCGTAGGTAGTTCAAAGCTTGAATAAATTGGGTATGCTGTATGAAAGTAAGTTCTTTAACATAATGGAATTTGTGTTTAAATTGTCGGCTGTTGCTTTATTTCAGTCCTTCAGATGCCCTGTCTACAATGTAACAAGAGAGTCATAATATATTTGTATGCCACTCCTTGTGAGAATCGTGATTTTCTCTAAATTCTTTTCCCCTCAGCAGTATGGGTCATCACTTTCTTATTATCTCAAGTGAGTTCTAGGAAATGCTTGTCCCTGTTTTGAACAAGGCAACATCCTTCTTCTGCTTCTGTCACTATCAACACCACTGCCACTCTCTTTAACTGGATCTCTGACAGGAGATTCAGTTAAAGAGAGATGACCTGATTTTCCCCAGGAGGCTGAGTCTGTTACTTGGGGGGACAAGCGTATCCCTACAGCTGACACAGAGCACACCTATTCATCACCTGCCTATTGCAAGAAAAGTAATTAAACTGTCTATTAAAGTAGTACTTTTGATTAATATTTCAATGTATTTCTGTGAATATTCACGTTTGTACTGATGTTATTTATTAATTCCTTGAAGATATTAAGATGAGTAGATGAGATGAACTGCCATTTTCAGTTCCTAAACAGTGCTATGTCTTCAGCCCTTGTAGGGGTACAGCTGCTGCTGGAGTGTGACTTAGAGTAGTGCCCTTTTAATAGAGCCTCCCCTTCAGCTATTTCATTATCACCTTGTGCATTACACATATTTCCAGTTTACGGAACTAGCTACCTTACCAACAGGAATCAGAAGCTTTGTACAGAAGTCTGTTCTGGCCCACTCACTAGAAGAACTTCAAATTTTAAGGTGAGCTATAGAAGATAATGAAATCAGCAACTAGAAAAGACAAGTTGCTCAAAATGTTCTTTCATGAAATTTAGATCTGTAAAGCTGCCACCTTATGTACTCAAGCAAAAAGATAACCATGGCCCAAATTAATTTTGCATTAACAAAAGAACCTAACACAACAAATAATTAAGTCTTTTGAATTTGTATTCTGCTTGCCTAGCTGTTAGTAGGGGGGCTTTAGAAGATTTTTTCAAACTGTGAATTGCTACAGCTTTCAAACTCTCAGAAGGAAGCCTAGGATAGCACACTGAAAATAGGAGAGTTAAATCTGACAAACTGAAACACTAAGAGCTGGTAATGCAAGAGGTGTGCAAGAATTTACCTGGTAATTGCATAAGCAGATTTGATCAGCCAACTCACAAGTTATTTGGCATTTGGAACAAGTTCAGAAATGAGAAAGGCAAGTAAGTGGAGTGTAATCCCAAATTCAGGATGTGTCCCAATACTTCAGTGCTGTCTCAGTGTTGTCTCAGTAAGGCCTTAAAACTAAAGCTTAAATTAGACCCTCTTAGCTGGAGATGTGACTGACAACTCACAAGCATAAATGATGTAAAGAAATTCATTGCCAGTGAATGATTCTGAACAAGATACTGGTGACATGGCTTGCATACAAGAAATCTAGGAAAGACTACCTGAAATACTGAGAAATCTCCATCTCAGCTTCTTCCTGTTCTCTAGGACTGGCAACAATTAATCTGAGAACACCATACAGCTTTTCATAGTTCACATGCCAGGCTCATATGTCATTCAACAGTGTCATCAGAAAGAGCATTCAAGGATGCGTTCAAGCACCCTGTTCACATCAGCATTCAAATTGTTTGCATCTTTGGTGTTTCCTGTGGTGAAATCACGTTTGTCATGACTGCATTGCAAGACAGAAATTTAGGTCACTACATCAGTGATGTGCAGCATTAAAGGGTACTGCTGAAGTGCTAGAAAGGAGAATATCGCAAGTCCACATGTACGGTTTGGAAAATCTGTCTTTAGCAAGGCACTGGGGCCTATTTATTACAGTATTCTGTTTTCATATCAAACTGCAGGCTGTTCACTGGGAGATATGAAGTTCTGATGTTCCCCAATTCTACATTTCTATGATCCTATACTAAAATATTCTGATGCTTGAACATTATAATCAATTACTTTCACATAATTTTTGATTATTTTTATCACAAAGATTTCTGGAAACTTTTAGCTTTGTATTATACTAGAATAGGCTAATATTAGGACATTTCATTTTCCATGGATAACTACAGACTTAAAAATTTTGCTTTTATGACATTTTGTGTTACTACTTTCCGTATCATACTCTTTCATTATTTGTTTAGAAAAATGTGTATTAGTAGAGAAAATTGGTTTTACAGAAATATGTAAGAGAGATCTTTATTTGCAGGAATGCAACATACAAATAGTGGGTTGTAAATCAGTTATTTTTGCTCTTATACAAGAGTCGTATCTTGCCCTTCTTGTTTTTTTTAGGATATAAGAATCTTATGCCAAGAAAATGTGATAGGGAATAGATTTTAAAAGGCTACAGGAACAAAGCTTTTTGCCAAACTTAGTGATAAGAGCCAGACACAAGTTTTCAAAGGCTTTACAACTTTGGAGCATCTATTCAAGTTTAAAACACTGAGATCTTAACTACTAATGGAAGATTACTCTGAAGTTACTATACTTTCTGGAGAATCTAGGAGTATTTGGACTTAAACCAGAATTTTCAGTTTTAGTTCTTTTCAGCAGAACCACAACAGCCTGAAACAGGGAAAATGTGGAGCTTAACGCATCCTAGGAATATCATGTTGCAATGATAAAGGCCATGTAACCATTAAGATAAAGTACAATTATGAGTCTGGTGAATATATAGAAACTAACTGCATATTCATGAGCTTCCCAAGGAGGTACTGAACTACTGAAGGAAGGGAAAACAACAAAAAAAGGCCAGGCTATAGGATCAATACGAGCTTTCCAATCCCAAAATATTGTGAGAAGAAAAGTTATAGAGACTCCAGAGCTAACACCTTCTCTTTGCTCAACATGTTTCTACAAGGAAGGCAGGAAATCAGAAGAGAGGACAGCTACAGAGCATCAAGATGAGCCAGACACCTAAAATGGCACTATTTCTTCAGCTCAGAGGCATCGGTTAGACTGCAACATTCCAGGTGAGTTTGCCATAACACAGTACAGATTTTAGGCTAAAGAACTCCCTTTAATAGTGGTAGTGTGATGTAAAAAATGCCACTTAATAGTTTCTGTATAAGTAGCAAAGCCCATTAATGAATTTATATCTTGAAAGCTGATACAAACTAGCCTCAGTAGAAATTCTTAGCAACAATTAGTTTCATAAACAGTACATATTTTAATGTCTCCTTTGGAGGACTGCTTCACTAGATGTGTTCCATAGATGCCTTGGAGAATACTAGTTATAACTGACAAATGACAGGTGTGCCTGAACAGCCATTCAGAGGGGTCAATAAAATTTGGTCTGCACTTTCTTGCTTCTCTGATTGATGGTGATGCATGTGCTTGAATAGAATTACTCTGCACTACATTAAAACATCCTTACCCACCCGACAACCTTAATAAAGTTCCTATTAAAATCAACAGAGAAAAACTCTAGATAAATTCAGAAAATACAGTAAGCACTGGCTTAGCCTTCATAAATTTTAGCTTCTATGGTTGTACTGTAGATGTTTTACTGTAGACAGAGAGCCAAATTAGTATTGGCTTGTAGATTAATTAAGCAATACAGACTTCCACAGCATCATTATGCACTTTTATGTTCACAGGCTTTAGTTCATCAGAATGCAAGAACTTTGATTTTAAAGTGCATGATGCAAAATTGTTGCCTGATTGCTCTGCATGAAGAGGAAAATTCTCTCTCCCATTACCAGGTTCACTTAGCAACAAAAGCTTTTCTCTGAAAGGATTCAATTTATCTGCAGAATCTGCTGTAGTAGGAGTAAACATAGATAAAAATTATATTGGACTATACAGATCTCTTTAGACTTTCTGGAACCAAATGATAAGACATCCACCGAGGAGCTATTGTGCATATTGCACAATATTGTGAACCAAGCAGATTCACAGGGCAATAGGAAGAAACAGAATACGATTTAATACAAGCTAAAGTCTTAGTGGTTTTGTTTCACTTCCAAGAATGTGAATTGAATTTTTTCCTAAATGCATTGGGATCTATGGATACAGAAAGAACTTTTGCGTAACAGGTGATTGCACAAGATACAAAGCTGGGCAGACTGAGCCTTCCCATGTATGTGCTATCTAATATCTCCTGAGGAACACTACAGATTTCCTATGATACTGTGATCATATCCAAATGTTTTTTATGAGAACTTGAGGGAATTAATTTCCTCAAACAAAATTTAAAAATGTGTACAACCATTAAAAGAAATTCATGTAACATTTTCCCCTTGCTTCGTTTTCATAGATTTCTTATCTTTCTAGGTGTGTAAAAAGGAAAAAAAAACCAACCAAATGCAAAAAAAACCCCCAAAAAACTATACAAGGACTTGGAACAACTTGTTTGTGTATTGCAAATGTCACAGGAGAGGCCTCCTGCACTTTGCAGAAGAATATGTGAAACAGACCAAGAGTCTTGGTTTGTCATCTCGTTTATCATTTGTGCACTGAATCAAGACAGCAGTGGGACAGGTGTCTAAATGCTCCTGAAGAACAGAGATGCTTTCCCAAGTTAGGAGCTCTGCTACCCAGCCCCTACAGAAATGCTGTTTATTTTCTAAACCAACACTGTGCAGTAGATAAGAAGCACTGTAGAGATGAAACACTTTTCTAGAGATGAAATTGCTTAGAGATATGAACTATTTGCCAGAATGGCACATGGCTAACATTTTGGGGACTGAGACATATTTAGAAGTATAATGTCCCAATTCTTTTCTTGTGTCTAATACTTTAACTCAAATGTCACTTGCATAAGTAAGTGAAATCTATCCTGCTTGTACTGTGCATTTTGCAGAATTCAAGCTTTGACTTACAAATAAAAAATACCTAGGTTTTGTAGGTATGAGGATGTATCCTATTCAGGCATGGGAACTACCTTACAAACTGAATCTGGAGACAGTGCATAACTGTGCATCTCAGAGAAGAGAGTTGCTCTTTAAAGACTCCAAATCTGGAGCCCGTTTATGACTTCAAGGGGCAATATACTTGTATATAACTCTTTTACTAAAGGATAACAAGCTGTGTCTGTTGAAAACTATTTTAGGGAGGGAATAAACTATGCTACAGCAAAGGAAATACAGGAGTGACAGGAGAAGAGACAAGAAACAGGAAGGAGGGAAGCAAAGAGAATAGAAGAAATGAGGAAAGATCAAACTCCATTAAGACAACACTGCCCATAATGATGAAATATCTGGGAGTTTGGCTGTAATGGTCAAATGACAGGGAGGTAAGATTTGTAAGTGAAATCACTACTAATGATTTGTATCAGTTGCTTTAATGAATCTTAATACCTTTGCCTGCCAATGTGGCCTCTGCTACTGACAATCACCAAAGTGTTCTGTCAGAAAGTTTGGTTGTCTTGGGGTTTTGCCTATTTTCTTTGGTTTGTTGGAAGTATATCAGAAATGTTCACTCCTAATTTTTCAGGATTTCATGGAAAATCCTTTAATCTAAGCCCCTCAATTTTTTCATTTTCCCGTGAAAGATTTAACACTGCACCAGCAGAAAACATCATTGAAAATTAATTTTTTTTTTTTTTTGCTGAGCAACTTTAATATGTATAATTTTCCATTGGACATGACAATATTTTTCCAAGCAAAAAGATTAAAAGATGAATAACTGACTTCACCGAGCCAATGGAATTATTTTCTGCCTAAAATTTCTACTGCCCTGGTTTACAACAACTTGTCTTGTTATTGCCTAACTGCTAAACTAATTTGTAATGATTTCCTACCACTACCTCAGAAGAGAAAAATATATGGAGTAAGAGGAGCCACACTGAATGTACTCTGAGACCTGGGACAGGGATCCCGCTGGTGGGAGCTGCACTGCAGCTTTGAGAAGTCTATAACAGTAACTACGGCAGATGAAGTAACACCTGCTGAAGAGTGTTTCAAAGAGTGACCAGAGAGCTGTGCCTCCAAGATGCTGTCCCCACTGAGCACAGGGAACAAACTCAGATGGATGCATTGATCTCCCACACAAGACTGAATCCATCAGGCACCCCTACTTTGCTCAGGGTTACCCCAAAGGCAGGAGGTTACTTAGCATCTCTTCTCCAGTTGGGGCCGGGGATATTCTAAACCCCAGCCATCCTCCAAAGCTACTCAGGGTCACAGCCAGCTTTATCTCGACTTCGTGGATCTTCTGAAGCCCTGGCATACCAAAGAGGAAATGTCTACACACCATCCATCATCCAGAAGCAAGATGTGGTACCCTCTGGATGACGTGGCAGGTTCATAGTCCAGGGAAGACAAGACTCAGAAGTGAGTTTCCCTGAACAACACAGCTGAAACGTCTATGCAGAGGCCACACAAAATTATTGATTGCTGTGGCAGAGCCTTTATGGCAGGACAAGCTGCAGAGGTGGCTGCAATAGTAATCAGAGGATGCAATGAAGGAATGTCAAAGGTGCAGAGCTAAAGGATCCTGAGAGGCCATTTAGGCATGAAGTAATTCAGCAAGCTGACAGTAGCCCAAGCAAATCTTGTCTTGCACAGGGCGGACAGGAAATATTTTGTATATCTGCTTTTGCTATGTAGTTCAGAGAGACACTGCAGAAAATGTGTGGAGAGAGCAAATAGTAGTGGGGAGAAATTGCTGGAAGCAGGTGGGTAGTGAAAAGTGAAGAATCTAATGGGAAAGTAGGGACCAAGGAGGGCAAGAAAATGCTTGTCAAAAATACAGCAGAAATAGGAGACAGCAAGGCAAGGAGATGTTGATGTTGCACGTCAGGAATACAGACAAAGGGAGAAAAAAACAGACCTCCTGACTCTTCTTAGGGTAAAGCATAAGGATATCGTGCCTTCTGTTGCAGTGTTTGCTAGGGCTGTGATGGCAACAGATGGCTTCGTGCACTTCTTGAGGGTGTCTGTTGCTGAGACAAGGGAGGAAGGCGAGGTCAGAGTAAGTGCACATGGCCTGGAAGATGTCATTGACACTTCTGCTGTGAGCCACTTCCACAGAGTGTTAACAGCATTAGCAGCGACCATGACATGTCTGTATCCCATTGTCTGTGTCCAGCTGCCCAAAACTCTATTCTACTGAGACCCTGAAGGATGTAGGATCAATTTCAATGTGTGAGTGGCCAGGGTTCAGAAGTGTCTAGGATTCTTGCCAGGGTCACTGTCAAGTAGACACATAGATTAGATGCAACTACCTTAATTTGGAGGCAGCAATTTTCAGTATACAGACATAGACTAAGCTTGCCTTTAGGCCATATGGTCAGAAATCAGTCAGGCTCCCTCTGGTTACTAATATGGTTATAGGCATGGTCCTCTTGCAGGCAACTGAGTTTATCTGGGAAAGAATCAACCTCTACTGCACCACCTTGCTGGTTTGATCTCTTCTCTGCAAATCTCTGCACTCATCACCTGTATATGGACCTCCACATTCATTCTGCTGGCTCCAGCTGATTTCTGTCATCAGCTATGAAAAAGTCTTACCCTGAATTTCTCATCACCTTTAGACGTTGCAAAGGGGTTAAAAGAGGTTAGGCACGGTGAGCTCTGCTCTGTAACTCTTTGGTATCAGTGCAGAGCTTGGAGGCAAAATGACAGCAATGTGTGTACATACAGTGTGGTACTCAGCAGCGATGGCAGTGGATAGCATTGCCTCGCTCCAGATCACCTTTCAGATCCTATGAAAATGTGAGGAAGAAAAAAGGAAAGAAAGGATACTTTTTGAATGGCAGGTGAAGGTCAAGTGCCCGTGCCTACAGCAAACGCTTTCTTTCAAGTTGCTCTCTCTTCTTCTTTACACATTGTTCATGGAAATGTGTGCAGGACTGGGCTCACAGGGAGCAATTCTGCCAGACCAGAGGGCAAATGTTTATTCCAAAATCGCAGTGTTTCACGTCCTTTCTTTGCTTTTCAAGTAGGATTATGATAGCTTCTCAGCATTAAAATAAACTGAAACACTTCAAGCCAGTGCTATTTAAATTAAAGTTAATTTTATCCTTCTGTACTGTGGAATAAACAAGTATTTGTTTGTACTCTAGGTAGAGATAAGATGAAATATGTTCTTTATGTGTAGAAACCCCTTTCCACATCAATAAATATTGCAACTGCTTGCCAATGCTTGCCGTGTCCTAAATTCTTACGCAGTTTCTTCGAGTCAATTTCAACAGTCACTGACACCCAAATGCTTCATTACAAGGATTGACAACTGCCACAGTAATGGGAGGCTGAACCATCCATTATTCAAATAACTTTGCAGACAAGCACTGATTAATATTTTAATTCCCTACCTGTATTTCTGGTCATCTTCTAGTTCTGCATGAGTACCTCCAATACAGGTTCCTGGAATCTGAAATGCACCTGCAGTTTCTAGACTATTCTAGACTATTGACACTAATGACTTAGAAGATTTTAAGTAAAATTTCATATTAATAATACCAAGCACATAATGGCTTGTTATTGAAGATAGTTTCACACAAATGCAATAGTTTCACACAAGAATTCTTATATTTTCTTCCAGTAAAATAGTCTTCATTTCTCCTCCACTGCTAGAAATGAAGTAAACTTCAGTTTTATGCTATTAGTTGATGTTGGAAAAAGGAATGTCTCCCTCCTTGTCTTTCCTTGGCCTATAGCTCCTGGCTAAATCACCCATTTCCCTCTTCTGCCGTCAGGCAGTATAAACAATTTCCCTGCACTGTTTGCTGGGATCCAAGAAACAAATGGTAAACAGAAGCTTAAATCTATCACTAGCATATTTGGAGATAGAATGCACATGGTCTGGCCTCATACTTGTCCCAAAGAAAGATGGGGCTTAAGTTGTGACTAGCACCATTGCCAGAAGAACAAATCTTCCGCCTTCAAATCTTAGGCATGGAACATGTTTAAATCACAAAACACAGAGAATTTTCTGGAGGTCTCAGTAAAAGCGTCTCACAAAGCATCAGGGCTCCTATGTACCTGGAGATGGAAAATTTCACCCCAAAGTTCATCCCAAGGCAGAAAGACTGCATTGTACTCAGGGGGAAGAGCTGTGTGATCCTTCTCCCCAGACAGCACACAGCACCAGGAGATTTACCAGAGAAACTGCTCACGGGGTGGAAGCACAATGGTAAAAGGAGAAATAAACCCACATGCTCTTTCAAATGCTCCTGAATTGTCTTGCAGAAGCACTTGGGAGCTGGCTGCAATGACACTCCTTTATGTCACCTGGGGATCTGCCTGTGGCCAGCCAAGGATGCAGCAAATGTTACCCAGCTGCCATCAGCGCTGGCATGCAAGAGATCTTTTCAGCTGATTTGGTTGGAGCTGTGGGTTTGGCTCTTCCTGATGCCTATCATGCTTACTTCTTTGGTGAAATTAAGGCTTCACATGCAGAGTTTATCCCCTGTAGCTCCAGAATCAGCCTAGTCCAGGGAACAAAACTGTGTTCTCCCCTTCCCCCTTGTACACCTCCTCACGTCCTTTGGGGGGATCCTGCACTGATGTCCGGGACCCAAGACGATAGAATTAAGTTTAACAAGCTTTAAAAGAAACTTTAGAAATGCTGGAGCATTCCTATCCTAATTCATCCACTATTTTGGATGAAAATCTATTGTCAAAATATTTGGTTGACACAGTGTTCAGTATTGGTGCCTGTCAGACCTGAAGGTTCTGCTTGCTTATCCAGATATCAAAAGAAAAAAGAAAAAAGTAGAACACCAATACTATACTGCTGCCTTGAAGTATATCTAGTTCTTTACCACTTATGTTAGAAACCTCTTTGAATTTGATGCACCCTTTCCACTTCGTGACACCACAAACTAACAAAGAGCTCTCATAGCCTTCCATAAACCTGCACCATCTTTTCAAACTCTGCAGTACAGTGCAATTAATATTCATATTTGCATCAGAATATTTGATAACAGGGTACTTGCAGCTTTTCAGAAATATATGAGGCACTAAACTGTCTGTGTTTCCACATGACCTTCAAACCACAGTTCAATCCATATTCTCAACACTCTCAGCACAGATGGTAAATTTGAGAGCACACTTCTGGCATGAAGAATAATTTTTGTGTCTAAAATAAAATACAGCTAAATGCTCTAAATTTTGCCAGTATAGAATGACTCAAGAAAAACATGTGTTGTTGTTTCAAGACTGATAGTGCTGATGTGGGAATTTGAAGGGTGGCTGAGAAAATTATGAGACTCAGTCACAAAAGAAATAATTGTTACCTTACTTCTGAGAGACTTGCCTGCTTGAATTTGACCTGGCTTTTCATAGGAATGGAGCTCCCTAGCTACCTGCCTGTACTGAGCTGGCAGGATGAGAAACAAAACCAGCACACCAACTCAATTTCTCAAGCCAACACAGAAAACTAAGCAAGCAGGATAAACATTTGTATCACTACTCAATTGTGACAGAGCCATCACTTTTCTGTACATTATTTTCAAAAGGGAGGGAAACCAAAACTAAGCATGATTTACCAACTTGAAACTTTGAAGGAGGGGGAAGAAACTTAGACTTGAGAAGATCATATATATATATATCAATCTCCAGACAAATGAATGATACAAGAGAAGTTAGTGGGCACATAATCTGAGAGAGCCTTTTCTCCTACTGTCTGCTCCCTGTCCTATCTGCTAGCAGAGCAATTACCTGATGACTTACACCAGGAGGACACATGCAAAAGCTAAATATAGCTCAGTCATAAGTGTTTATATTTGAAACATCTATACAACTGGATACAAAACAAATGCACTGCAGCAAAACACAAAACACAGAGAAACCCGTGACATGACACCAGGATCCACAATCTCTGTGTGTGCTGAGCAAAGGAAAACACTTTTTACTGTAAGTGTGATTGAATAGGTTACCCGAAGGGATTGTGGAGCTGTCATCCTCAAAGAGTTTCAAAATGTGACTTGACACAGTCTCTGGCAGTTTGCTGTAGGTAATCCCGCCTGAACAGGTAAATTGAATCAGATATTTCCAGTTCTCTCTTTCTATCTAAAGACTCCTGATTAATTTTATAAGTACTAACACATGCAGCTCATTTACAAGTAGTTGGTTCACACTTATGTCAAGTTACATACCACTTCCACTCTCCTGTGTGAAAGTACAACAGGAGTTCATGCAGATCAACAGTCTGTGAGTCCCAGGCAACCACCTAAACAGATTATAAGGTGTATTGTGAAAATATACTAAAATAACTTATCCTTCTGCCTTGCTCTGTCCATTTGTCTTAGTACTTTTTGCCCCAGTTGCTCTTATCAACTAATTAAAATGAGTCAATAAAAATATTATTAAAATCAGCCAGTTATTAAAGATGACACAACATTGTTGTTTCCTTACTGCAAATAGTTCATGTGGGGAGTGTGTACAGCTGCAGTACTGTGCAGAATAGGAGGGAGCCTCCTTACGTATGCTCTGGGTCATCTTCATGTCATTCATGATGATAAAAGGCCTAATATTCACAAAACACTTTGTCCTTTGCACAAGCACTTATGACGTGGAGGTTTCTGTTGTGCTGCCGTGACAGGAGTCCTGTATCTTTTGTGAGATTATCTATAGTCTCATAGAGAGAATGAAGAGTCATTCTAGTTCAAGGAGATATTTTGTGGCAGCTTGCGCTATTTTACTTTTATTTTTTAATGTGTCATTATCGTATGGAAAAATGGGATATATCTTGCCATTTTCATTCCAGATTAATCTTTCCTGCACTGGATGTCCAAAGGGCCTCTGCTGATTCCTCAAGGAAGCCATTTCTCCCAGACAGGAGGCCAGCTTCCACTTTGGTGGCTTGTCCTGCATCCTGATGGACAAGGTCCTCTCTGTCCTCTTTTCACAAGCCTGTATTTGCAAAAAAGCTCATGTCAGGATGGCTGTACTGGTCAGAACAAGGGGCTCTTGGAATCTGTACCCTATCAGTGCCAGTTGCCAACACCCAAAGAGAAAACGTGTCATAGTACTTTATAAATACTTTCCCTGTAGCAGTTAGAAGAATAAGGACCTTACTGACCCAGAGGGGATGAATGTGTGTCACTGGTTCTTTTGGGAGTTTTGTTTGGTTGCCATTTGAACTCCTTATAGTTCTAAAGTGGCCACATGTCTGCCACCTGTGTATGTGGGAAGAGTCAAACCCAGGACTCTCTTTTGTATTGAGCATACCACCAACTAGTTTCTCTCAGTGCCTTTCTTTTTTGTGCTAAGCAGTCACTGAAGGATTGTTTCTCCAAAGCTAGTCTTGATTTCAGAGATTTTTGCAATATCTCATCCCTTCCCATATGTCTTTTCCAGTTGGTTTGGGTATTTCTTGTAGAGAATATATTCCATACTTTTATCACTCTTATGGCCCACCTTTATAACTTTTCCAATGGTACCACCCATTCTGAAATGAAAGAAAGGAAACCTAACATAGCATTTCAGATAAGAGCAAACCATCAATTTACACGGTGGTGTATCTGCTTTGCTATGTTCCTTTCTAATCCCCACTAACATACAGGTGGGTTTCTGACTGTTCCTCACTGTTAACCTAATAGTTTTCTAGAAACTCTATAGGACTAAAGCCTTGTTTGAGAGATGTGGCATTCTCCTCCGTGGACCTGGGATGACTGGACAGTAGTATCCCCTTTTCTTATCTTAAGTTCCCATCATAATCCAAATTCCAGTTAGTAGGCATATTTGGGGAGAAGAGGGCTTCAGTGGTTGAAGATGAACTCCTGATTCTTTGCAGTTTGCTACAGTAGGCAAAAGTTCTTCAATGATTTCAGTAATGTAAACATTACCATTTTAACATGTAACATTACCATTAACCATTTTAACCTCTCACACCTGCTCCTTTAATTTTGGATTCCCATACACCTCTGTTGCAATATAAACTTAAACCAGTGTCCAGAACAAGAAGAGAATTTTAAAGGGAAGCCTTGAGCCATGGTGTATCACATGAACTCTTGTTCACATATTCTGGTCAGGAATGGTCAGGATGCAGCATGGCACAACTCTGTAAAGGATGGAGCTTTGAGCTCCCCCTGCATTAGTGCCCCGCAGTGTGAACAGAAAGCTGACCACTCTAGAGGAAAACACATCCCCTTGCCAGTACATTTGGTACCTCATGCACAAGTCAAATTTCGGAGAGCTGTATCTCTTCCTTGACACAAGGCAGAACCATATCAGATACCCTTGAGGCCTCTGAGAAAAGATGAGTTCCTGCATGAGTGTTAAGTGTAAAATCAACAAGCACCTTTCACTTTTAATGATGCCTAACGCCCCAAAATGGTTAGTACCCTCTCCATTTATTTTTCTCTTTTATCCATACGCAGTGACAGTGTTCAACTTCACAACAGATTTATTGGTGAATGCCACAGCTTCTGAAGAGTCAGTAGATGGTTGTCATAAAAAGTAATTTATATCAAACCACACACCCCAAATAAGGTACCAGGAAAAATCAGTCAGTTCTACAGACATCTTTGAAAACATTTCCAATGCTTTCCTCAGCCATTCTCAGAATTGCTATGTCTGTCTGCTTAGTTTTTCCTCTCCTGAAATTTGACTTTCACCAATATTCCCTGTATTAGATTTGACATTTCTCTGCATTAGCTTTGACATTACCCTGCTTTTGTATTCTGGAATAATCTTGCCTGCAAAGGTAAGCATGTACTTTTTCCTCACCAAACAAGTTTAAAGTAGGTAAAACATCCATAGTAATCCTCCAGTGTTTGGGTAATTCATTCACTGTGTCTTCAGCCAGGTGGTGCTGGCTTAAATTCAACTCCAGGCTCAGTCATTTGCCTCCACGTCTGAGATCCAAATAAATCCTAGTCTGAGTGAGTTGCTCCGGAGCCTATGTTTCTCAGACTTCAATAAGTCATCAGAAAGGATCATTAAGACTAAGTATATTAATGATAAAACTATTCAGGAGGGAACCAACCAGCCTGAAAGAGAAAAATCAAGTTCTCAAAAAAAACCCAAATGTGTAAATATTTTCCTTGTTGTTCAAGTGACATTTATAAGACATTCTTTGGCCTCATCTGACGATGAAGGAATGTGAACCTCTTTGCCTGTCCATGCATTTCTCCACCTGCTTTGGGAGAAGAATCATGTCAGGACAGAGCAGGTCATGGTGATAATGACTGCAGACATAGTCTGACTGGTGAAAGTGGATACCCCTGAAAATCTGTTGGCTGGTTCATAGAGAGAGGAGAAGGCTGGGACATTGTGCAAGGATGCTGCACCAGGAGGAAGAGTCCTACAGTGGTGAGGCTGTGCTATCACAGGAGAGTGGAGTGAGTACAAGGTATTTTCCCTTTCCCTCTTTGCTGGAAGCAACTGTTCAAGACTTCAGGGTGTGCTCAGGGAGAGGGAACTAGGAGGATGCAGTGGAAAATGCCCCAAACTCTCTGGAGGCAGTTCAGCTGTGGCTATTGCAGGAACCTCTCAAAACTGGAGTAGCAACAGATGATGAAACTTACAACGTTACAAAAAGCACAGACTGGATTTTGCTGGAGTGTTGCCTTCCTTCTAGGAGCCATTTAAAGCAGTTGCTGTGATGCACTGATTTTATAAAGTAAAAAGGATATTCCTAGCTCATTCAGCACTGTAAAGGGGTCAGATTCTGGGTTACAGAAAGAAAATTGGATGGTGATCCAAGAATCATGTGCAAGCAAAAGCATTTTACGAAACTTTTCCCACTCAGTTAGAATTTGGTAAGATACATTTAAAAGCAGTAAGATACATTTTTTCTTGAAACAATTGGGTCAGAAAGTCAAAAGAACAAACAAGAAAATTGCTACATTCCTCTGCCCCCAAGGTTAGGGATTCTGTACATCATCAGCTATGATTTAATATAGTGACGGGCAGCCTGGGCATAACAAGTTCAACAAAGCATGGTCATGAGGAACAGGTAGAAGTCTACTGTAAAGAGCATGGCCAAAGACCTCTGTAGCAAGAGATGAGATCTAATATCTGCCTGGGACACCTTGAATTTTGAGACATATTCCTTTGGAGAGAAGACTTACAGCTTCAAGCAGATCAGTCTTTTCCCTATTTTTCCTAATTAAAACAAACTCTGAAAATTTTACAACACTGCAATTCTAGGTTGTGTGAATGCATATGCCAATTATATTACTACAAATATGTAACTGTGAATTAAAGCCGAGAGCTGTATTTTAATCTAGTATATAGTGCCTTTCACTGTGGAACCAGGATCAATTTAAAGCTGGCTCTCTATTAAAAAATATCCTCTCCCTCAGAAACTTGTATTCCCTAAAGGGGTCTTCTGTTTGTTCTTCCCACCACTGTTATATTTTTCTGCTAATATTTATTGATAGTTGTCTACCAGCAAATCACTCAATTAATTCCCTTGGTATGTCCTCAGTAAGCAAATTTAAGTGAACTCAAGCCTAAATAAATAATCCTTGTTGCACCAGGTACTAATATCTTTGCAGCACTGAAATTCTGTAATATTTTTTCAGGGGTACATATTCTACTGTACTAGGTCAGTTATGGGCTCAACTGGAGAAGCTTCTAATTTTGAAAGTCAAAAATAATACCGAAAAAAAACTACAGCTCATTATGAGCATGTGCTGTAAAACATAAACTACTCATAATAAAAAGGTGGTGTTATTTCACATTGCTTGTTAGACAAGTAGGCAGACCATGGATATCGTGCACATATATTTCATGTAGGAGAAAGGAGATGCATAGGATGAGAAAGGGAGATGGCTCAGTATCCCAACAGTCTGTAATTCAGGCAAAATGCATAGTGTCAGGATCATATGTCTTGGCGTATTTGGACAACATAGTGGTAGAACTCCATCCAGAGAACAGAAAGTTTATAAGCTAGGATGGCTATCAGAAGGTGCACAAATCCATCTTTTTGGATGCTACAAATGATACCCAGAGTGGGACAGACTCAACTTGCACACATCAAGGCTGCCTTTCAGGCTGAATATACAAGATATTCCCTCTGGTTCAAAACTTTCATGCGGATTTCCCCGTGTCTGACACTCCAGTGTCTGACAGATAATTTGTACCCATTGGCAATGCATGTAAGAACTGCTTCTCCAGTCAGCACCACACAGAGCTAACAGCCAAGGGTTCCCAAAGTTTAGCAGTTTATTATGGCCCAGCATTTAAGTCTTCCAGACCCCTATGACAGTCTACAGAGGAAAAAAACTTTGGAACATTGGAAACAACCCTGGTTGTTTAACTGTGTGCACCTCTATGAAAATCCTTAACAAGGTTTATAAACAACCTTACAATCTCTAAATTAAGGCATGACTGGAAACAGAGCACAGGCATTCCCTGTTTTTATTGTTTGTTAGTTTCTTGGGATTGCTATGAGTAAACAGACTTACAGACTGAAAAATGAGATGTGCAGAAAACCCTTAGTTCTTCATTATCAGGAAAATACTAAATAAGTCAGGAAAGGCTCTTCACCTACAGGAGAATTTTAGGCTTATATTTATTGTCACCCTGTATATACCCAAAATACTATCCCTTGCTAATCAGTTTGGAGCCAAAAACTTCTCCTAATTCTTCTTCTATTGAAGTGCTTGGAAGTAGATTAACAGAAACTCTACCAAGAAAAAAAAAAAAAAAAAAAGGCAGGAAAGTTAATTCTCTTTCCCAAATCTAACATTCTATTAAAATATGAAACTTATTTACAGTTGGGTGTTTCTCTTTAAATAAGGCTTTAACTGGAGTTTGGGACAATGCAATGAAACTAGTCTCTGTTTAACACAGAAGGTATTCTGTGGTGGAACAGAAGGACGGTTCCAGGCGACCTGTATCACATTCATTAGAGATGCTGTTTTATCCTATAAGAGGACTGAAGGCATTCAGTCAGACTTCTCATCTGTCTGGTTAAAAAGCTTCAGGCTGAAAATGAATCACAAGAAATTTAATCATGTCTTATAAAATAAAACCACTTTCGTCTTCAAATCAAGTTTTTTGTAACAGTTAATATATAACTCATCTTTTCTCTTCTTTAGCTTTGGTTCTAGTATTTTTATTCAGAAAAATACTGAGAAATCAACTGAGTTTGGGGAAAAATGAAGAGTATACAAACTCAGTATATGAAATACATTTAGAAGTATAACTTTAATAAGAAGGTTTAAAAAGGGCAATCATGAAAGTCTTCATCTGAAAGAAATATAGACAAGAATTAAGTACTTTTGTCTCTCTTAATCCAGAGATAGACATTTGCAAGCAGGAAGTTTTGGCTGCCCTATGTTGCCATTCAGCTACAGTGCCAGATTTTGAAGAGTAAACTATTGATATACTAAAACGAAAGGACTTTATTTCACACATAAAATACAACGAATTCCATATGGTCACAATCTGCTCTCATCACATAGCCATAATACCTAGCATAGATTCTTTCATGCTCAAGATAAAAATAAAAGCTGCTGTTTAGGGGGAAAAAGGAGAATGATTAAAATCTATTAAGTGACACAACTAGTGCACCTAACTAAAGAGGAACTCCATCATGAGTGATAAATAACACACACATAAAAGGATGCTTGTATTTTCTAGAATGTTGATCAGACAAGAACCATTGAGACACCTACCAGGGCAGAAAAGTATCAAGCTATTACAACTAGTAAGATGTTTATAATAAAATGAAATTCTACGTGAAGTCCCAGTAGTTATGTTGTCATGTTTGTCAAGACTCAGGATTGGATTGTGCTTGTGTGGCTGAAGTGATAATACGTCTGACATCTGTTTCCTGGGAAATGCCAGGAAGAAATCACCCACTACAAGGTGCTGTGACAGTCTCGCCTGTTGGAGTTAGCCCAGACTGTCTTGCTGCACTGAATTTGGGTTTTGGCCATGGAGGCAAGAAGTGCACCCGCACGTACCCTCCTCCAGGGCTGCCACAACTGCCAGAAACAAGCCTGATGTAAAGTCAATTTGGGCAGCACATGCTGTATTCTAGTGGAAGAAACAAACTATTTTTGCTTCTGTCGTCTTCTTTGTCCAGCAAACTCCCAACAGACCTTTGGCAGATGGGAGACAAGCAGAACATTGAAAGCTGAAATGCTGATGGACGCTCCAAGGAAGTGCAATGGACCATCTACCTGCTCCTCCTCAACCTTTCCCCCAAATCCTACAAGCCGCTCCACACCAGTTACCGTCCTTTTAACCCATACATTGGGAAGAGCTGGTCCCACGGTCTTTTTCCCTCCTGGTAGTGCTGCACTGTGCTAAATACCTGAGCCAGCCCAGGCCTTCCTTCACCTGCTTCAGGACTCCAGCATTATTCAGGCTTCAAGACTTCCTCAGCATTCCCTGAGGCATCTTTCTCTCCTCAGCCCAGACAAAAACACCTAGGAACATAAAAAGTGGAATTTAAAGGTTTTATTAGAAGCAATAAAAATTTATGGTATTTATCTTAAAAAGAAGCTACCAGATAAGCAAATACAGCTGAGTTACGACAGGCTACAATTTGCTTAAATTTAATACAGTATAAATGTCAAATTTCAGTCATTATATGAGAGAAAGTTAATCAGATCATAAAATTTTGTCTAGACACTGTCAGGTGTCAGACTATCAAGACACAAATCTATTTTTTAGTAGAAACACAGAAGATATGAATACTGAATCAGGCTTCTGTATTAAACCACAAACGATGTTAAAAGCCAAAATCTTAATTTTGCAGGTAAACCCTGCCTCCTGTCTCTATGAGATTGTATGTTACGCACTCTAGAAAAGTTTTGAAAAATCTCTTACATGTGACAGATGAGATTGTCACAGCTCCATACTGAATATATGCACAGGCATCACCTGCTCTCCTTAACACTGATGTTCTTCAGGGTGCCACCATGTTCTCCATTTAAGAAAGCTTATGGAGCATTCCCTTCCATTCTTTCCCTAAATATTCATGCCAAAATTACTTTCTTTCCATTCCTCATTACAGCTGATTTAGGTTGTTGTTATCTTTATTATTAAAGATTAAAATAAAACAGCAATAGTAATATGATTTATGTAGTTCATTATAATCATCAATATTGATCATAAATTGTTGTAGGGAAATGGAAACAATCAGTGAATTCTACAGAAAGTCACACAGCATAAAAACCCCCATCCTGAATGCAAGCACAAGGAAGATTTTTGATACACCATGGCACTAACAGTGAACAATGTTTTTCCATACTATTGCTTGCAGCTTTCAAATCTCAGCTACTTCAAGCAGACACTTCTTGACGTCTAAAGTGTTGTAAAGCACTGGTTAGTTTGAGAGATATAACTTGTGGGAAGCGTGCTGCAATTAAGGCATTGAAGTGTATAATTTCTTACTGGTGTTGGTATCCAACTAATTTTGGATTTCAAATGCATTCCAGCTATCTACTGATAATGTTCCATCCTTATTAAAAATATTATCTTATATTCAATGATAGACACTCTTTTTCCATTCCTAGGCAAAATCTGGAGTATTTTATCTGTTTTAATTACTATTAGCTCAGAGGTCATTAAGTGTTTTAGTAAGCCATTTGGCAAGATGTATGATCAAAGAACTTTGTTTGCTAAACCAGAGTTGACCCACTCTTCTGCACCTCAGACAAGAGATTCAAGTGTCAATGGACCATCTACACTTGTTTTATATTCTTTTGAATGAAGAATAGGAAATCTTATAAATCATGGCTGATTTAAGGTTTGCAGAGAAAGACTTTGGATCCCTGTCTATTCAATAAAGCAAAATAAACCTTTTGTAAGCTGTGATCCATCTTACTGAAGATTTAGGAAGCAGCTGTATAGATCCCTCTTTCGTGCATCCTTCTGTGTTTGAGATGGCCTTAGCTGGAACTTTTCCCTAGAGTCCTAAGTGAAAACGTGTGCATTGAGGATATATTTTTCTTCAAGCACTCATTTTGATTTGTTTTTGACAGGATTGAATTTGGTTTTTTGGTTTTTTTTTTGTTTTTTTGTTGTTGTTTACACATGCTCACTAGTGAGATTCACTAGTACTTCCAGATTTTGGGAAGGAAAAACAGGAGATTTGGGCAATGAGAGAGAAAAGGACCAAGGGAAGAGCTCAGAGAAGAAGCAGCAGTACTGAGATATCATACATGTATGGACAAAACACAGAGATGCACATCACACATCTGTCCCCCTTCTCATCACAAAATTCAGCATTGCCACAATAAAAGTCAGCCTGTGGCCAGGTATTCCTGTACTGTCTGAATCTCATCTTCTTTTCTCTCTCTGTCATACAAGATCCTCAGTTTCCCATGACAGTGCTCTTTAAAGAGTCCCATCTAAACCCAGCAGCCTCTCTTGGATGGGATCCCAAGCATCAGGCAGGTGAATACATGACATCACCAGGTGTCAAGTGCACACAAGGGGTGTAGTATCACACTGCAGGCATTTTATTTAGACGCAACTAATTTCAAAACATTGGTGATTAGCAGGAAGACACCCACGCAAGAGCAAAGTGTATTTTTCTGACAGAGCAACGCAAAACAGCTTCCAGCCAACCAGGCAAACATGGAGACAAGGGGAAGCTAAAGAAGGGCTGGATGGGCAGCCAGGACACAAGATCCCCTGAGCCTGGCACTGTCAAGGGGCAGTGTGGGGCTGGGGAAGGATGTGACAGGGAGAGGAAGAGCAGAATGCTGACTCTTAGGGAGATAGCAATAAGTCCAGGGAGAAATTGCCAAATTCAAATATGGGAGCCATCTTTAACAGGCTTCCAGGACCTCTCTGACAACTCTCTGGACTGAGCTTTTTGATAACATCTGCTGCGGTCCAAGCTTATCTAAAAATCTCTTAGAAGAAATAGTTTTCTTCATTTTTTCACTACATTAGACTTTCTGTTAAAAAATCTATTCTTTCTGTGGTCAAGGGCTACATTTCTTAAGTAAATTTTTTATTATCCAGACCAGTAATTCCAGTAATTTTCAACTGAAGGAGCCATAATCATAACTTTCAGCATAGAAATGCTGTCTGCAAAAGGTCTCTAGACTGTGAGGGTTATACTAAGCAGTCTTGCCTGTATAATTTCACCATTCATAGCTAAGTGATGGACCATACAGAATAGGGCTGAGTTTTTTCATTCCTTTGCAATAATAAAGTGATTGACCAAACCATTTTTGTTGAAAAAATTACATAGCATGTTACAGTAGAACTGAAATATGAATGTAGGACTAAGAAACTTTTATATGGTTTGCTACTTGCAGTTTGTGATGTTCAGCAATTATTTAATTGCCAATAGAGAAAACATTAAATATTTCTCTACATTTCTTATCCTACTATTGCAGTAATTGCAGTGTTCTCTAGAACAAAATGAATTTGTTGCTATGGTTATAGAAGTTTTAGTTTTCAAGTTTCTGTAAAACAGTGGCTCTTCTTTTGGTGGCAGGAACGGGCTCGTTTATCACTGTAGCTTCAGAAAAACTCCTGAACGGTAGTTCTGGGTACAGAAGTTTCAGACCACCTGTGAATGATCTCTTGTGTATATGATAGTACCCATTCTGTTGTTCATATTCAAAACTTCCCCTGGAGGGATGTGTGATAATAGTGACTATCATCCATACAAAGTCCTTGGACCAACCAACATCCACTGGTCACCTCACTCCTAACTGCCCCTTGGCCCTATGATCTCCATCACCAGAGTGTCCTGACCCTGGCAGAGGATATTGGTGTTGGGGAATTAGCTAGAACATCCTACAGAGCCCCTCTGCCAGGCTGGCCTGCAGGACAGACAGCCCAATACAGCAAAATGCAGGTGCAGCACATCTCATTGTCCACAACCAGAGTCTATAGCCAGCCACAGCTTTGCATTTAGAAATGTTAGGTCAGAAAAATACCAGAGCAGGAGCCTGCCAGCTGACATTGACAACTAGAACGCTACCAGACATCCACTTCACAGTATTGTCAAGTGAAAACTCTAGGGAAAACAGAATGCAAACTGCACAAAGGGTCATGTTGAATCATTTGCCTTACTCCAAAAACCAGAGATGGTTCTCAAAGCATAATTAAACAAACACAATTTTTTTCCATCACCAAAAATCAATTCAGCCAGCATAAAATTGGGAAGGTACTAAATATACCCTTGGAGGGAAGGAGATTAAAGTAATTTAACATATGATGTTTCAGTTCACGCACAATTTAATTTAAAATTGTTTTTAACTTTGCATATTAAATTTTATGCTTTGCTTCAGTAAAGTACTTCAGCAAAGTAATTTCTATAGAGGTAAAAACCAGCGCTACTGGGATTTTGGATTTAGTAGGTTTCTGTTCATAATTGTAGGAGGTTTGACACTTTGATGCAAAATTAATTTATAAACATATTTTGAGTGCATATATTGTGATTGAAATGTATTATTAACACGCTTTGCAAAACATTACATTGTCAGACTAACTGTTGCAAGCAGAAAGTTAAACAAAGTAGGCAAATAAATTGGTGTCAGCTTGATCTTCAATCAAGGCATAGGAATATCTCTTGCTTCTTTTACACTGCCTGGATGTTTCATAATGACAGCTAAAATTATAAAATGCTTTGAAGGAATTGTGGTCCTCCATTTTTATGCCATTAATGTTTGAAACACTTTGCTTTAGATGTACCCTTTATTATTCTGAGAGGGTGCAATTCATCTGTAAAAGCAAAATTTGAGCAACTCCTTTAAGAATATATTTGAAGGCAGTCACTATTAATTCCTGTATAGTGGCCAAAACAAAAACTGACAGAAACTGACTTTAATTCCAGTAAATCCTATTTTTGGTAGAAGACCATTAACATTATTAAATCAGTAGGCCATTAGGGGAAACGGCAGCAGCACAGTGACTGGAGTGACATTCTTCCTTAGTTGGTCCCAAACCACAGTCATGATGTCTCTGTTCCCAGGTCTCCCATATTGCTTAATGGGGTGCTATCAAGGTCCAGGAATTGATTTTCAAGTAGGAGCAGTTTCCCTGCTCAGCTTTGAAACAAACAACGGCATTTGCCGCAGCAACTTTCTTAGGAGAGCAGGATGCGTCCCAGGAATGCTTGCTTCAATGTCTCTCCTTGATTTGCTCCTTTCAGCTTGGGAAGATGACTCCTCAAGGAATACTATCTAAAAGCAGATGACCCACCTTGCTAACGAGTCCAGGGCTGCAGCCAGGTCTCTGCAGAGTGAAGTGAAATGCTTGGTACGTTCACTTCCCTGTAGAGCAGGGTCCAGTCTGGGATAGCGAAGGGGAGTCAGGAAAGGGATTGCAAACCATTATTGAGGCCATCTCTTGGCCCATCTGAGCTAGAAGCAGAATGGCTGTGCTCCTCCTATGGTCTGTCTTTCTCCTTGGTCCACTTGTTTGAAGTTCCCTATGTTACATTTATGTCTCTAGTCCTACAACTATTTTCTTTAAAAACCATGATCCTAAATAGCTGTTAGAGATAGGGAAAGTCAGATCAGACTGATCCAATGGTACACATAAAGTCATCCTGTCTCACATCTATTCGTAGCGGAGTTCACTTTTATTTGTGAGGGTGGAGGATATTTTAGGAGCTGCATGCTGACTAACCTGATGGAGGGGCAGAGGAAAGGCAACAGTGAGTGCAGTCACTTGAGCACAAAGTTCCTAAGGGACTCTGGAATACAGCTGATACCATTTTCTTCCAAGCTGTGCAATAGCTGTAGTATCTTTCCTGCACAGTAAGGTCACATCTGATTCTATGACACGGAATATATTCAAACTGCTTTTAATCACTTGGGATGTATTCTGAACAGCACAATGCTGCCGCTTTCTCTTTGACAAGGCAATACCATAAAGATTAGAGCAAATGTAGGATCCTAGAGGATTTTCTTGCATATATTGTCTGTAATACAGCAATAAAAGCTGACTGTGGTTATACATCTGAGCTTCTTATCTGTCTCCTGTTGATAAAAGCCTCTATTAAAGGGGGAAATGGCAAAAATAAATTTTTTCATGTTAATTAAGTCTACAGTTTTCCATCATTGACTTAATGTCTCTTACATTATTCTCAGAAGAGAAGTATAGGTGGGATTTTGGCAGTTGACCAAATTGCCTTCAGAAGCGTTGATTTAGTAGTCAGCTTCTCTTGAGGAGTAGTCTTAAAATTGTTCAATGTTTCTTAATGTTTAAATTGCTAACAAATTTTAATTTTTAAAAAAGGCAGAGAGACCTGACACTGAATGAGGCATGCTTTGTTAATTTTAGGACATTTGAAAGGCAGTTTTGTCTCACATAGTGAAACAAGCATGAGTGGCATTTGGTCTAGCAAAGCAGTGTACCCCAGAGGTTGGTCAGTCTTGCCTGCAGACATCTGTGTGAAACAGCAGCCTCCAGAAGGCAAAACCAACTACACAGTCCCAGCAGTGTTTTCAACTGCAGACCTCACTCCCAGGGTGGCTGCAGCTGGTGGCCTCTGAGGCCTCTATCACAGCAAAGTCTTCTGGGGGGCTGAGGTGATGATGCCCCAGAGGGCAAGGCTGACCTCCTCTGCATGGGCACAGACCCTGTGAGGGGCACTGCTCCTGAGACACAGCAGGAGCACTTCCCAGCAGAACCTTTACATCCATGAGTACCAGCTCCTCTGTTGCTCATCCAGGCGTGTGGTGCTATGTGGGGCCAAAATGCCTGCTTGTTGATGGCAAGATGGTCACAAATGGTACCCAGGGATGTCTCTCAAGAGCAGAGTCAGTCACACTGGTCCACCACCCAGCAGCCAGCAGTCTCCTCCACACTGTGGAAAACCAGTGCCTGCAGGGTGGTGAGATATCTGGCACTAACTGTGTGACAACACAGCTCACCCTAGCACTGGGGCTCAGCAATAAGTTTGAGAAGTGGGTAATATCCTGGCAGAACTGCTAACACAGATATTTCTCTGTGACAGGCAAGGGACAAGCTTAGGCAATGCAGGCAGGAGACACTCGCAGGGAGTGAGACTCCCTCCCCAGAGATGAAGGCTGGTTAAAGTCTTGGTGACAGCTCCACTGTGTCAATTTTCTTTTGTTTGCTTTTTTCTTTTTTTACAACAATATCAAAGACCAAACCTCCTGTTAGGAAGACAATGAAATTATGTCCATCCCGCTGACTCAATTGGAAGCCAGATTAAGGCTTTGTTTAGATTTCTAAACTCAAGACATGCAGAAACAATCAGTTTAGGATCTGTGCATTTACATATAAAATAATTTATTTCCAGAAACCTGGAATTCAGTACAAAAAATAATCCAATACAAAAGGAGCCAATCACAATAATTGAACACTGAAGGAGGAATTAAAGGTAGTGATGTCTACAGCCAGCACCAGGGCCTGTACTGCAGGCTCTTTGGAGTCTTTAGGGTACTTGAGCCGTACCCCTCAGCTCCAGTACACTGAATGCATTACAGGGATAAAAGACTGCTTCTTACCAAGACATCAAAGAGGAAATCTATATAAAGAGTGCTAGAGGGGTTTTATTGATGTTAATGCACTTTATAAAGAATTAAACCATATTCTAAAATCTGGCTGGGGGATATAAACTAATCTTGTTTTACAAATTAGAATTTTCAGTGTAATTTGGGCACAAAAAAATGTGAATAAAGATAACTTGAGAAAAATTGTCATGGATGACAGGCAGTAAAAACAGTGAACTTTTCACCTCAACATTTAGAAATTGCCACTAAAGTTCATACAGGGTTTGGACATTAAGCTAAAGCTTTGTTCTAGTCTGCTCAGAGTAGAAAGATAAACATATCTCTTTATTGTATCTATGTTATACACTTTCCTCATTAGTAATTAAATTTTGTCAGGACTCTGTCCTGCTATTAAATTCCTCTCTGTGCTCAGCTGTATGTGCTCAGATCCCAGCCTACCTAATCAGGAAAATTTTTTCTACCCTGGAACTTGTCATCTAAAATTTGTGTGAGATCTCCTCTGAACACCTGATGATTCTTCTCCAACACAGATTCTAAAAGAATCTGGAAATCACAATAAACAACTCTTTTAAGTTTATAACAGTTATATTTCATATAATCTTCATCACAATTTTAAACTTAACTGATTTGATGTAGCTCATAATTAACATACTGAGCAAAGTTCTTTTATAAATCAATTCTTTCTAGCACCTGCTTTTTTCATTAACTAGATTCTTTAACAATTGAACAGGCTTTCACATTCATGTCAGTGCAATATTCTAGGGAAGTAATTTTGGGGATCAGAAATCACCAGTATTTTCTAAAGCCTTCTAACTCCAGACATGTGGAAACATTACTTCCTTGGTTTACAATTAAATGCTTAGAGGTCATGGTCTATTAGATGTCTGTCTTAACTTGAGCTATGTGAAATGTCACTTCTTTTCTCTCTGACTCATTTGGCTTTTCTTTTCCCCTCATCCCCTAGAATACTGCAGGATGTTTGATGTTTGGAGGCATTTATGGTTGACACATTAGAGACAGTCTGAAAAACTGTTAAACTGAAATAAAATGTTCTTTTCTTGCAAGACCATTTCACAAACTCTCAAGTGGGAGCAGATGAGAGGAGAATAAGGTTATAGGGAGAGAGAGGTTCTTGACATATTGAAATGTATTTATGGGTGTTTTGACAAGCAGAATTTTCCTATGTGATACTTGGGAACAAGCCAGACCACCAATTACAGAATGAGTTTTATAAGAAAGAAACATACAGTGACACCTACTTGCCTAATCTCAGGGAAAATCTCTGCTCATACCCCAGACATACCAATTAATTTAAACAAAAAGCTTGCAGTTAAAACACATGAACTGGTATTTTTAAGAATCCAGGGTATCTTGCTCCTTTGTCCTTGTTATTGGAACTTCTGAGAAAGAAATTGCTGCTTCTCCCAAATAAGAAAAGAAAAAAAATTCCTAACTTCTAAGCAGCATGACAGTTCTTTACCAGCTATATAATCTCCCAGTTTCTATTTCCATCTGCACAAGCACCAGGCATTAGCCGCTGATCTCGGCTGTTACTTTCTCTGCAAACACATTCCAATTTGCTTTCTCTCTCTGTGTGTCTACCAAAATGGAAATGGAAAGTCTCTCCTGAATGCTCCTGCTTTCTCCCTCTCCTAACGGAAGCTCTTTATATGGCTTGTCAGACCTAACTGCAGGAGAACTCGCCTCCACAAGGAAATCTTTCACCATGAGTGAAACATCACTGTCGGGAGCCTTTTACTCCTAACTGTACACAAAAGTTGTTATACCTGTCCAAGATGGAAGGATTTAGGGTCTGACAAAGAAAATCTCTCAGGAAGAGGGCTGTGCATTGAGCTGGATGTGTTGAATGACAGAGTTTTGCTGCGTTGCTTATTTTGCACCTGTGGCAGCAGATTTGGACAGTTCTAGGCTATAGTTACTGAATTAATCAGTCATCACTCTGCAGCATTTTACAGCAAAAGATTCATTGAACATTTTTAAATGTGAAGCTTGTGCAATTATGTTTTTAAGTAAGTTCCCTCTGTTCTGTCTTGCTGTGCTGTCTCTGGTCACTGTGCTCTAGTCTGGTATGTCATGGTCACTATACCCCATGCCTCTGATGCTTTGCCAAGGGAGGGAAAGGAAGAACAGAGAGATGCTGTTTGGTAAAAGACAAAGAAATCCTTACGGCAAATTAAATAATCCCAAGAGATATTTCCATTAGCTCTTTCAGAGGAGCAAGAGTTCTTCTGAACTCTTGAAAACATTTCTACAACAGTCCTTGGACAAACGTCTTTGTTCTCATCCTACTATTTAATCAATGAGAGCCTCTGCCAGCCAACTGAGTCTTTTCATTCACTGCTTTTTTTTCCGTGTGTCACCTACTCATAACCCCGCTGAGAAGGCACACTGCTATCCCTGAGAAAACCTTCTTTGCTTTTTGCTTTTATGGAAAAGCCATTTTATTGTGCAAATATAAGGCAGCAATTCCCCACACAGGTAGCAGCTTTCAAAATGGGAAAAAATAGGGCATGCCAGGACGGGCATCTTTCTGCAATTGTACTGCATCTAATTGGAGCCTCTGGTCTCCACTCCACAGCAGTTGTACCCTGCTGTAAGTATCACACAGACCTGAAGGGAGGCTGCTTTAGAAGTCTGGGTGTTCGAGTCAGAGAGCACCCACAGCTACTCCTGAGACTATAATCTGTCACTTTACAGCACAAAATAGATGCAATGTATGACCACCCATAAGCTCTACAGCCAGGTAAGAATATGCAAAGTTCTCTTGGGATCATTAAGGTAAATCCAAAACACCTCACCACCTGACTATATGTCAGGTTAAAAAGAAGAATTCCAACATTAACAAATGTGACTTGCAGTAATGGACAACACCATCCAAACTAGCTCACTATCAGAAACCTGTTTATATTATCATAAAATCACATCTGAAATGAGTCCAGGCCTTGTGATTATGATTAAGGTTTGTTTATTTCGCTATTCTAGTCCTGTGAAGTGATACATTTTCCAGAGGTTCACGCTAAGCATTCTTACTTAACTTTTTTTTTTCCACACAACATCAAACTCACCCTTCCACCTTTGTCTTTAGACCTTATACAGTTCCCCAGTGCTCTGTACATCAAATTCAGAACCCCTGCTTTGAAGACTTGCAGCATGTGTCTATGGCAGTGAATTTATCTTCTTTTCAAACCATATTTTCTATATTCGCTTCACCTCCCACTCAAAAGATATGCAGTTTACATATGCCTGCTTTGTAATTCTGGAATGTCCACCCTAAATTTGTCCTAGCTGTATAGGTCTACAGCTGTTCCCAATCTTTCACTGTTTTCTTAAATTAAATGTTTAAGCTGGTTTCAATGCAATTAAAAGCTAGTAAAGACTTCGCTGTATATCTCCCTGTTCTCTGGATCTGCAGACACATTTTGACACCAATAAAATCAGAAATCCTTTTGGTATAACATCGTCTTTTATGCAGTAAAAAAGCCCTTATAACTGCTCCAAAACTCTTACATTGCCAGTAAGTTATACAGTGCAAACAGATGTGAATTTTCTAACTCTTGAAAAGGTAGTTAAAACCTTATCTGGCTATCCCTTGGCTGAAGTGGAAGAAAAAAAGAAAACTGTAAGTACCCTGTTAAAAATAACATTGATAAAGCTAAAGATGAGACATAAGCAAGGAATGTCAGGTAAGTGAAGCTGGAACTACTAATAAGCCACAGTGAGTTTCCATCTTCTTAATTGGAAACTGAAGATTCTTCTTTCAGACACTCAATTAAAAATTATACAGATAGTCCTGTTCTGGTTTTCCATAAAACTCTGTAGTAACTACAGTTTGAGTGTCTCAATGCAGAGTATATATGAGATACACAAATAAATGTATGCAATATGCATATTATTGCCTGTAAATAATGCATATAAATAATGTATATGCATATTAATAATATGCAATTAATTACAGCTAAAACTAGGAAGCATCCACTATGCATTTTGTGAAGGTCTAGAGGCCTCTGAATCCTGGAGAATTCTCTTTCTTTGCCTGGGATACTCTGGTGACTCAGACCAAGAGTGAGCACAAACAGGAACTCCTGGATTGTTTTGAAATTCTATCTCCACATGGGAGATCTCAATTATTTTTGCAGGATCCAGGAGAGCATGCCCTGTTCCACACCAGCTCCCAAACTAGCATGACCATTCCCCCCAATATGGCTCAATGGATCATGTGCCAACGAGGTTTCCTATGGGATCTGGTGAGCAGATGTTGCTTGGATGCACAGCCAGCCCAGAAGCATGGAACACCCAAGATTCCCTGCAGGGCTGGCAGCCAGGTTTGCAGTCCTGAAGGACTCCGAGGGGAAAAAGAAGAAAAGATGTCTCAGATTGCACTTTTGGAAAAAGAAATAAATATGATCAGTCTTGGTGCAGAGCCTATAACACAGATGGTTTGGGGTTGAAGGGGACCTTAAAGATCCTCTAGTGGGAGCAGCTCTGCCATGGGCAGAGATACCACTGACTGGATCACGTTGCTCAGGGCCCCATCCAATGTGGCCCTGAAGACTTCCAGGAATGGGGCAACTGCTTTCTGGCCTTCCTCTCTTGCTGTCTTACACATCAGGATGGAGAGCTCTTGTGTTCTAAGAAAAGTGGCGTAAAGGAGTTGCCATCTCTTTCAGAGAGCTCTCTGCCAGAGAGCAGATGTGCTTTTTTAGCTCTGATTGCTAAGGAAAAGAGCAGTGGAGTATCACATCACAGGTATCTCTCTCTACTTGTTTATCTCCCAAAGTAACACATGGGCCAATCATGCCAAGTTTGGCAGGAGAGTGGAGATCTCAAAGATACTCACCCCCCTCTTCATGTCCTGTAATTAAGTAGTTAGGCATTTAAAGCAGGGCGCATGGTAAATTGCTGAGACTCCATAAGAAACAAACCTTCTAGGAGGGAACCACTTATGTCTGCACTTGAGCAGGGGAATGGTCTTTGGGACTTATTTGCTAAACACATTAGAGACTCTGAATGCAATACATGCATCAACAGGAAGCTGGTGTGGCTGCTAAACCAACCACCTGCATGCCGAGCGTGTGATACAGAGCCTGATCTCTCCAGACACGCTGCCTGTCAGTGATGGAAGCAATAAACAAAGGAAGATCCAGGACAGACTAATCTGATGAGTAGAACTGATCTAGGTCTAGCCATGACCCCTTGCATTTCAGGCAATTCTCAGGAATGAGAACTGCTGACTGACTTGTAAACAAGTACAATTTATAAGCTACCTCTTAACCTCCAGTAAAATAAACTGCATTATACTTGTCCCCAGAAGCTAACTCCAGGATCTGTGTTTCTTCCTGCAACATTTGGAGGCTAGAGCATGCTAAATGAAATGCTGTAGCATTCTTCTGATAGCAAGTCTCTTTGGTGTTAGCTCTGTACCTTGCACTTCACCACTGAGCACCAAAATTTTCACAGCCATATTTACATTTGGATGATGAACCTGCATACCAAAGAATGTTTCAATGTTACATTGTCTCAGTAATAATAGCCAAGTCTGGGATTTCACTGTTTCACGGGGCTCTTCAGAAACTCCAAAGATGGCTCAAAAGGAAACAGATTTGTGTGAACCAAGATATCTGAAGGAAAGAACATAGAATGATGTGCATTTCTCTCCTCACACTAAATCTGGACCTGGTAAAGGTGCACATAACTCAGGATAGAAACAGAATGATTATACTTTTCTATGTTTTATTACTCCTTATAATTAATTCCTTTGTTTCCGCATTACATTAATTAATGATACATAAGCATGTCCTTTTTGAAAGATCTATCTTTAACTTGTGCTTCTGGGTTAATAATTCAGGTGACTTGAGTTATGTTTATGTCTCAGAGCAAGAGTTGAGAAAAGTGAATCTATTATGAATATTCAGACAGATTCCCTCAAGTTAACCCAGGCTGGCACTGCAAGAAAAATAGTAAGGAAGGATGAAACACAGTAAGGAAGAGCAAAACATTCCTTTACACTCAATAACTGGGGACCAAACAGTAGTATCAGTATTTGCAACAGACCAAAACCTGCCTTGTGTATTGAATATCTCTTTTCTTTTAAAGGGGTAAAGGCCATCTTATTAAAGAATTTAAGTACCAGCACATTCACAGGTGCCAATATTCAGCAACATATAACCCTCTCTGCTGACTAACAGTAGAGAATTCTACCCAGAGAGAATAAAACCTGATAAAAATTAGTGCAGTGAGTCAGTCAACACGCATTTATTTCTATAAACATCTAACAACTAAGGGACCCTGATAGAAAGAAAGAGGATTTTTAAATGGAAGCAGTAAGAAATAATAGCAAAGATAAACAGAGCAGTATCCTATTACAATAAACCAATTTGCAGACCAGTGATGAAAAATAGCTGAAGATGACACACGCATGACCCTTACATTGATTCTGAAGCCCGTCACCATGGAAAGGGGAAATTTTTCATTCTTTTGTCATTTACCCTTTCTTGTAAAAGATGAGCTGTTAGATACTGATAGCAGGTGTATTTGTATCAAAAGTACCCTGAAGAGAACATTAACAATAACCTCCACATGCACCCGCATACAAGGACAAACCTTTTAACATTTTTGGGCCTCCATAGCAAATGCTGGGAAAAGAAATGGCAAAGGAAGAGAATTTGACTGAAGCATAAAGGTGGACTTCAATAGCCATCAGATTTTGAACATAAGGACTCTGTTTGCTAGCCTACATGACTCACCAGGATCAATATACCCCACTTCTCCAGCACCTTAGAAAATCAATCAAATGCAACCTCAAAGACTCAAGAGAGGGTCTAAATAATCATCACTATATCTAGCCTTATTCAGCTGGGAATTAACTTACACATGACAACTTCTTCAGTTACTTAGGGTATTTATAGACATCTAAAAGTCCAGGAGAAAACAGTAGAGACAAGAAAGATAAGAAAAAGTGAGGCAATAATGCAAAATATTATTATTAAAGCTTTCATCTTGGTGAATGAAACAGAAATAAGGCTTTTTCAGTTTTGCAATTCAGCATCAAAATGCACAAATTCCCAAACTTCATGAGAAAATAGTGGAAGACAAGGAAAATGGAATCACCCATGAAATTATGACAATGTGAAAAAGGCAGATAAGAGGTCAGGGAAAACAAAAACCAAACTAGAGAAAATCTCATAGGATGATGCGCCCATAAGGATGAGGGAGAGCTGGTAACTAGCACAGATGAGGTAGAAAAAGCAGCTGAAAATATTTACAAAACCCTGTGTATTTTAGAGTAATATTCAAGTTAATAACAGAATAGCAAAGAAAATTAACACCTCGAAGACCTACCTTTATTTAAAAACAGAATATAGATAAATTTGCATTATTGGTACTGCAGAAGAGAAAAGTGAGGCTTTCACAGGGTTTTTAATGTGCACATTCATTTATTTATTTAACAAAATCAAACAACGAGGAGTAGCTCAAGTCTTCGCTAATAGCAGCTTGGATGAATCAGATGCCTAAAGAGGAGGGAAACTGCACCAGCTGTTCTCCACAGGAGCTGGTTTCATTAATAAATATTGACACAGAGATTCTTGCCAATATGTTTGACAAATAAAGACAAGTGAGTATATCAGTGTTATGCGCAGCCAGATAAGGATTTGTAGTTTGCTGACTTTCTGTGGACTACAGTAAGAAGACCTTGGTGCAACACATAATTTTCAGATGGAAAAAAGCTTTTGGGTTGTTTTAGGCTCTGTCTGCATGTCTACAAACCCTGTTCTTATGAACTGAGAAGAGGATGATAATCTGTTTTTTATTCAAAGCGTATTAGTGTATACATATGTGTAGTAAACACAAATTCATTCATGCCTAAAGCAGAAAAAAAATCTTTTGACTAAGAAGAATGGGCAGTGTAGTATGTGGACTGCAGTAAACAATATCTCTGAGGATTTTAATTTCTGCCTTACTTAAGCTTTGCAGAATTTATCCTTTAAAGAGTGAAATTATCTTAAATAGATTTAAGTTAATAAAAAATACCTGGCAGAATGCTCTCTATGCCCATTCAGGGCATGTATCTAAACCATGAAAACTCTTAGTGTAGTAAAATCTTAGGTCTTACCACATGAGGAACAAATGTTGGATCAGACCAAGATCACAGTTTTAGGCAAATAGTTGCTAGTTTTTGTACAACATCTGTGTTCTTGAAAGCAATAACACCTCTGTTACATCTTAGTCCTGATTCAATTCCCATTTTACTGCAGGTCTCCTACCACTCACGCTGCCACAGGGGTAGGTCACTCAAATCTGCCCATAAAAGAGGCAGTGCCCAGACCCAAAACTTGGTGTTTGAGAATAAATCACATCATTTTTCATTCCTGCCACCCAAGACTGTCCTCCAGCAATAAACCTCTGTTCTGTTGAATTCCTAGCTGTTAGCCAGCATACAGTTAGCATGACAGGATTTTTCAGAAGGGAAACAAGAATTGTAACCAGTTCAATTTTGAAATCTACATGACTTACCAATCAAAATATTTAGACCACAAAACACCAGTAAACTGTTCTTTCTAAAGTCATGTTAGGTAGTAATCCAAAGAATGTGAAACTCTTCTATGTCTCCAGATAATTAATGTGGCTGATATTTTGAGAATGAATAATATGATGTTTTGGAAAAAAGTTATTCCAACAATAAATAAGGATGTTCTTTCCTAACTTTCCCATGCATGAGGAAGAGGCACAGACACTATTAATTTGCTTTACTATTCCTGACTAATACCCCATGCCCCTACCAGCAAAACAACAAAAGTACGATCTATTAACTTACTGAATTGTTGAAAATCAAGAGTTTGGGGTTTGGGGTTTTTTGATAATTTATTCTGTGACATAGATGTTCATTAATACCATCTTCTAACAAGTTACAGTTAAATTCATAAGAGTTGATTTAATGATTTGACCTTTCGCTGTGAATATTCCAGTCATGAAAATTTTAGTCAGAGCTAGCAAGTACTTTTGACAAATTCTGTGTATCCACGGACAGCTTATTAAATCCTGTTAAAATGACACTTGACATTACCAAAATGTGTTGCTTTCCTTTAAACAGTCGTGCAGGCCAGAATCTTTGAGAGCAGAGCTCTGCCACTGCACATCTCTCATTCAAACATCTCTCTACGTGAACCTGGAGACTCTCTGCTCTGCATGCAGTGCACAAAAGTCCCCATCAAGCTGGAGAGTAAGGCACGCCTGCTCAGTCAGAACAAAGAAGCATGGTCTGGTACAAGAGGGTCACCACACTGAGATGCCAGAGCTGTGTCCAGGTTTAGTGCTTTGCTGTGGAAGCAGCACCGTGGTGATCACAGGAGTGAGACAGCCAAGAAACGTGACTTGAATGTGGCACTGCGTGAGCTGAGGTGAGCCAGAGCCCCTTGCATGCTGTGTACACACGGTGCTGGTGATTCACTGGAGTCCATGCTGGAAACAGGGCACGGAGAGCAAAGCTGAAGCAGATAACTGCTGGAAAAACTAATCCCAGTAGCCTGCACCCTCCTATTTCAAAGGAGAATCCCGCATTTAATGTGTCACAAACATTTTATCAAGAAAGTTGGCACTTATATACTTATAAATAGAGTATTATTGTCTTTCTGGGGCTGGGTTGTCTGAAGTCACTCTGTGGGTCTTTAATTCAGTGGGAGAACTCAGACAGTGCAAAAATAAGATTGGACCAATGCTGAGAATTTACAGAAATTTCACTGAGTTTTTTGAAGCAAAGCTTTATATTCATTAATTAATTCACAATCAAGGGTACTTAGAAAAATTAAGGTCTTTTCAAGGCAAAGCCTTTTCTGAAGCTGTCACAGACCAACCCAAGCCTCCTGGACTGAGTTCTTGCTCCCAACTTCACTAAGATGCTCCGGCTGCCGCACTAATTCACCACAAGTTTCTATATGATTCAATCATACTTCCAAGTGGAAGTTTAATGTCAACTTGAAATGAAATCACAGATTTGACAAACAACTGATTAGGTCACTGTACCAAGAGAAGCCAGCTAAAGTTTCTACCAGGTATTTTCTAGAATTCTGGAGCCTGCTGTCTGTTACACACATAAGCACAGAAATTTCACAACTGTGTCTGGAGAACATTTAGTTCTTTTATGAGATTCTGGTCTTCCATTTAGTTTATCCAGCTCCATCTATCCTTTTTTACTGCTGTATTCTGAGGTACTACAAATGCCTGAGAAGATGGGGCTAGCAAAGGCAATATCTTTAGCAACAGAATAGTGGATATAAATTGCTGTACTTCTTTTTCTTTTCCAGTGAGTAAATGTGTGTGATTCTTTGCTTTTCAGTGAAGATTTCACGTGCCTTTCATTTTAGAAGTGTTCCCTTACTTAATTTTAAATCATATTCACAGCCCTGAAAGCTTCAGTTAAAATAATTGTGCTCATCTGAAGCATTTTCTTTAACCAATGGCAATAATGAAATTACAGAAAACTCTTAATAAATTGGCATTTCTTGTGAAATCATGACTCCTACAATACTAATGCAGAGTAGCAGATCATCCTGCTTCCCTCCCCTGCTCAACAATGTTGTTCCTAATGTAGAAGTTGTGAAGCATTTTTTTTACTATCTCTTCCAGTTACATTAAGAGAAGGTAATAAAAAAGTAAATGGAACTTTCATAATTTTGTTTCACATTCCAAGAAAGAAACCTAGAAAATTCCTCAGCCGAGGTGATATAAGAACAAATAATATACACAAGATACATGAGAAACACAAGAAACAAGCCAGAGCTGCTTTATCTCAGAACATTTTTATTAACATAATGTACAAACATCGCTCTTTCCCATCATGATCTCACATCATTCCAGTATTATAAAGCAACACATAAAAATGACTATCAGAAAGAAACATTGGGGTGAATAAAACCTTTTTGGAATGACATCCTACCTACTCCACCAGCCTCCTTTGTCCAGGTTTGGTGTGATATGTGTGGCATGTTAGCAAAGCAATGTCTTTTTTCAGTGCTGTTCTGAGAGGGGTGTCAGAAGGTGATAAATCTGCACAGGGTCAGAGCAGGAGGCTCATCTCTGGTACACATCAAGGTAGGGGCAGGGGGTGCACAGCAGCTCCTGGGAGTCACCAGCTTCCTCCTCCAGACAGTTGCTGCACCTACAGCTCCCACTGCCTGGAGTGGGTCAACAAGGAGAGGGAAGACATCACCCATTTTTCTGATGGTGGCTTTTTATCATCCTGCAGGACTGCTATGCTCTCCTCTAGGAACATGCACAGACAGATGGGATGAGAAGCACCATCCGGATGCCACCTTAACACATCCCTGCTGCCTACTCAGGAGAGCACCCCTTGGAAAAAAACCCACTGTGAGTGAAAGGACTCCAATGTTGAGCATGACAATTATGTGTGAAGTCTGAGCGAAGACTTTCATTACATGTGCACACCAAAAACAAGAGGTACTGACATCACCTCTGTAACAGCTCACAGTGAAGTAATTGCTTGGTCCGATTATTGCTGAGGCTTAGAAGGAAGACTTTTCATGATACATTTAATCAATTTCATCCACCATCTGCATTCACAGGCAGGTAAAACAACAGAATTAGTTGACCAAACATCAGAAGGGCTCAGTTTTTCCCCAAGAGAAATAGATAGTCATCACTCATACAAATGCTGCATTCAAGAACTAGCCCAATCCAGGGTTTACAGTGTTGGTCTGTCTAACTGTGTGTACACTGGAATTCACTGCTGTTTATTTTAGTTTTAATATCCACAATAAAAAAGAAAATTAATCCCCTGTGCAGGAAATAAAGGAATTACATTTCAAGACATCGCCATTTCTAGGAAGATGTTAATAAAATATAAGACCTCTTTACTGTCTTGCACATTTGTCTTTGATATGGCAGAGTGACCTGTTCAGTTTAAAAAAACCCCATAGGCTCCATAGATGGTTTTGTACAGAATGTTCTAAAGTGTCAAGAATTATTTATAACCCATCCCTCAAGAGCAACTCCAGTAATTTCAACAGTATCACTTCTTTAAGCGGGTATTTTGCTGAAAACATAATCTACCCATGTAATGAATGGGACTATATGTGTATAGGGACTATGATTTGGTTTCAGCAGTGGTCCTGAGCTATGAACAAACTGTTTCAATTACAATTTCCAAGCAGCTTTGAAAAGGAGCAGGTAATAAAGCTAAAGCAAAAACTGTGGTACATATAACAATACCGAGTTGTGGGACTGCAGAAAAATATTTACAAAATGTTTTCTGAAATATTTTTATTGGGATGATGTTACACCAAGGATTAAAAAAATCCTGAAGATTTCACCATAGAAAAGTTTATGGAGTCATCTGACTGAAAAGCTGTGCAAGAGCCAATAATGGCAACCAACTGGGAAAGAGATACAGATAATTAAGGAAAATAATTCCTTGAATTTCATGTTGTCATTCATTAGAAATTAAATCTACTTAAGATGATTAAAGCAGAAATTAATTTTCAACAGTAGTGCATCCTGTAAATTGTAATGATACAATGATTATACCCTGGTTTTGAGTAGGTCTGAATTTTTTTCTTGGGCAAGAAATCCCAGCTCTTTCCACAGAGAATATAGAGGAGACAGTTAGCCAAATATGGTGAACAAACACTAAGTAAGAGAAGCTTATTTAATGTGGAAAAGAAGGTGCAACTACTAGGTCAACATGAAGATAATATAAAGATTACACTGCCATTATATTGTTTAGCCAGATACTCACCATAAAAGGAATTGATCTAGCAAGTATCTAGCACGGCTCCAGTTTTGGTTCCCGTTCAGCAAAGCATCAGATTCATTCTTACATTTAAATACAAGCTTTAATAGCTTTGTCTATTTGAATTCATATTTTGTCATGCCACATCTAGTTTTTCAAATGTGCTTACACCCACGCCACAGCTTTTCCAAACTAAGAAGCAGATAGATTTGAAATAACCAGTTTTGGGTTTATGTGTAATAGCCACAGAGGTAATTTTGTAGTCAGGTCTGTGTTTGGTTATAAATATCATCAGTAAGCAGAAAAACAAGTAAAGATCTTGGGAAACCATAGATGGCATGGAAAAAGGCAAAAACTAGAGTTTCTTGTTCAGAAGAAAATGTAAATAAGTCCTTCATTTTGTGGGCTTAAGTTGGGCAAATGCAAGTGTCTTAAATTTCTCTAATTCTCTATTCTCTAGTATTTCTCTAAGGCATTTCTGGGTGGAACTTTTCTATATGGAAGTTAGATTTCAGACACCCATATAAAAATATTAACACCCATAATCTAGTAGATGCTGGCAGTTAATGTTTTCTCTTTCTTTGGAATACAGCTAATGGGTCTCATGTCTAGACATTCTGTGCAGAATCCACCTATTTGATAAGGATCCTGTCCTGTAATTCCCATTCCCAGAACCGAGCTCAATGATGCCACAGAAGAGAGCTGTTCTTGGTGGAGCCTCTGTGCACAGTTAAAATCCAGACGTTTATTTTAAAATTCAGTTTTACAGCACTGACATTTTCATTCTGATTTATAGCAAAGTAGTTCTTTTTAGAATCAAATCAATAATGCACCAGGTAGTACTGATACCTCTTTGTTTTATGCTACAGTTCTTATTGGATTATTCACTACACTGTTTCAGGGACTACTCTGTAAAACCTTTTGAACCATCTGCTTATATATGAAAATATCACTTTAGACTATTTTGGCTATCCACTCTAAGAATCCTCTTTATGTACAAGAATTTTAGGATCTTAGGATAGTTAACAGTAAAGACTAGAAAACCCACTATAATTATCTGAGCCACAGAATCACAGAATGGTTTGAATTGGAATGAACCTTGCGTATCACCTAGTTCCAACCCCCTGCGCTGTGAGCAGGGACACCTCCCACTAGATCAGGTTTCTCAAAGCTCTGTCCAAACTGGCCTTGTAATCATTGAAAAAAATCTAATTAAAACAAAAAAGTAAAAAGTCTTTTCTCTACATTCCTGTTGGCAGGTGATTTCATGAACCATAATATAGCAGACTGATCTGATTAATATACTCTATATTGTGGGAATAGGAAGACAATGCTGTAGCAACCAAGGGTCATATTCAAGGTTCTATTTTTATGTGTTTTTAAAATTGATTCTAAAGAATAATAACCAAATAATCTCTTTGGTTTAGGGGATAATCAGCAGCAGTAGATTTCACTGGAAATCCCAGAGGATTCATGAAGAGTCAGTGTCTCAACTTGGGCTGTTGTTGAGAGGGAATTCTGCAGGTCTAGTACCCATCCTGCTCACTCCTGGAGGTCTCCCAGGATGGATAGGAACCAGGAGAAAAATGTGAATGTTGCTGGGTGGTAGCTGCCTCTCCCTGGTGCAGGCAGCACATAAGAAAACCATGCTGCAAACCCAAATCTTCGAGGCAGCCTCAGTCCTGCAGCTGCCCAGAGCCCCAGGGAAGGGTGGCAGCCCAGCTCCGCTGAAGCCAGCATCTGCATGTGTTCATGATCCTGCTCCTGCCACAGTGGGAACTTTAAGGTGCATGTGACTCGTTTCTGCCACTCAAAAACATTGATACCTTCTTGGCCAAAAGGCTGGCCATCACAGACTTCAAGCATTTTCCACTAAGGTATGTAAAACATACTGCTGAAATTCACAGCTTGCTATCAACCATCATTGATTACTGATTATCTCTTTATAAACCATTTATAACCTTAATAAGACAAGATCCTACCTCCAAATCCATTCCACCAAAGAAGGAGAAACTGCTTTGTCTGTAATGCCCAGGAGAAAAGAAAGCAAAGCCCTATCTACAACTTAATAAACTTGGCCATCATCATCATAATCATCATGCTCATCATCATCCTTCTCCTCTTCCTCCTCCTCCTCATCATCATCACCATCATCATCATCATCCCACTTATGCTGACACTAGACTGTTTCTTATCAGCATTTACAAAGTCAGTATGTTTAGAGGCTGTCACTAATTATATGGTGTTGCTAAAATATCATTGTCCTTTACATATCAAGCAAATGTCTTGTTTTGGGAGGAGGTAAAACATACAAAATAGAAAGGGATGCCTACTTAGCCATATGATAAATCTTTCCATTATAAAATTTATTGTGATGACCAGCTATGTGAGACTCCATAGGTTGTTTTATTGAACTGTCCTTGCAAGAAAATAGTAATACCTATTATCATTTACTAGTTAAAATGTTTGAAGGCCTTGTAAGGGAGGATGAAGATATTTTGCAAGAGGAATCATTAAGACACACGACTATTTTTAGAAAAATATATTTATGATATTACTGTATTATCTTTCAATCAGCCCTGAAGCATAGATAATACTTAAAATTTGTGGTGTCTAAGTATAAATATTTATTATACTGGTCTATACTTCATTAAAAATCATGAGAGGAAAGAGTTCCAATGCTTGATGTGAATTGTCTCATGTAAAATATCTGGTCAGTTCTGTTTCTAAAAAACAAAAATCTCTGTCTTCAAATTCAAATAACCCTGGTTTGTTTTCTGTCAGTTGCTTATGCCTTGTATGTACCCTTAGCAGTTCCTGAAATTAAGATTAAAACCATAAAACCTTCCATGTCCTCTCCTTAACTTCTGTATCACCTGCCTAGTTTTCACAAGATTTCTGTCATAATACCTTCGATCCAATGACCAAATTAATCTCCTTATAGCTAACTTTAACCTCTGCGCCAAGCCCCTTTTACAAAACAGCATGCGGTGTTATTCTCTTGGTTTACAGACATGTACAGTTCTCTTCTGAGACTTTCTGAAACAACTATTTGCATTAAAATACACTAACATGGAAAACAACAGAACTTGGACTAATAACATCATTTGGACCAGCTGTGCCACAGTGTGATACCCAAAGGAATCAAGCATTCATTACTTCTAAACAAGTTCCTGAAGCTCAGTTCATCCAGAGTTATAAAAGAAATGATAGTATTAGAGAACTTGCTGTCTATTGAGACTGCTGTAACCTTTACTTGACTGCAGAAGTCTGTGTTTTCTGGCAGTCCATAAATTCGATTACTACATTCTGATTGCTTCTGAGTTTTGACAGAATCAATGAGAAAGAGCTGCTGCCTGTAAAGCTCTGAATATTCTTTAGAGGAGGGAAGAAATCACAAATAATTAAAAGCTTGGAGATTTCAGCAGCCACAAGCAAAAGTACATGTAAAGGTGTAATTTTGCTGAAAAGTAAACTGCCTGGAGTTGCTGCCAGTTTAACAGCTCCATGTCTGAGGCTGTGACTGAACATCTCTGCAGCGCTGGTGCTGTGTGTGGGGTGCTGCATTCAGCCCCTGGATGCCTGCAGAGTCATCCAGCCTCTACAGCACAGGGAGCAGAGCCCATTGCCCAGCCAAGCTGCACCCCAGGAGCATGCACTGGAGCAAGGCTACTGCCTTTGATAAAAACAAGGAACAGTTATGGTGGAACTCCTTGCAATGTCAGTGAAGCAGACTCAACTGCTCCAGGAAAAGCGTAGCAACCGAACGGTGTTAAAGCAGAGACAGTTTGGTCCCCTACTTATTATGAGGGAGAACGTCACCTCTTTCTGCACTTGGTTGACTTTAATTTGTCTGCCATCTCAGCTGCCCCGTGAAGGCTCAACCATTTAACAAGAATCACTACCTATGAGTTGCTGTCTTCTTCACATAGGACACAACACAGGGCTGTGTAAGGCCTGGCAAAGCATGGGTCCCAACAGGAGTGAAAAAATTCAGAAAGCATTCTGAAAAATCAAAATCCAGTTAATTTCTCAGTATCTGAAGGCTTCCTTATTGTAGAACTCCAACATATGACTCAGCAACACAAGCAAATAATAGGGATCACTCATCATTGTAACCAAAGAGCTGAGGCAAGGTACTCAAAGAATCTTCCTGAGCCACACAGATGAGCACCAATCCTGCTTTATTCTCAAACTGCCATCATGAGTTGTAGCCCCCCGAAAAGTACAAACCAAGCTGACTTCAGAAAATCCTGATGGCTGAAACTCCTTAAATTCTGTTATTGTCTTGACAAATCTTTTGCTTTAATAAAAAGTGTTGAAATTGGCATTCACTGCTGTAAAAGCCATCTCATACACTGAATGCAAGTCAAACTTGTTGACATGGTCATACTACTAAAGATCATGTTAGAACATGTGTGTTGCAGAAATAAAAACCAGGGCACATATCTCTGGAAGGTTTCCATACCTTAGCAGAAAGTGGTATGACACCTCTACAGTTTGGCCAGAAATTATTAGAATTCAAAATCAGTTAAATGATAAGTATGCCAATATTCTTTCCAACCCAAATTTTTCCTGATCAAAATATGAAAATAATTTTATAAATCTGAAGTGGAAAATGTTAATTTTTAACAAAGGGGTTTGCATTGGTTACCTTTTTTTTCAGTAGATAATTTATTTTATAAATACGTCTTTAAAAAACTAGTAACATTGTTGTGATGCTGTTGATCTCATAGACCAACGTCTGTACTGGCCTCAGACACCACATTAGAAGGAAAACACTTCTGAACTCCTAGCTATAAATCACTTCTCTGTATTTTCAAATACTATTAGAACTATGAAAAAGTTACTCTGTTTTGTCTGGAAATACTATACCCAAAGGAGAAGTTTAAGCAGCAAGAACAAAACCACCAGGGTGCAACCTAAACAAAGTTATTCTTAAAAACAGGTGATATATTATCATACTGTGAGAAAAATAGTATGCAATGGTAATCCGTCTTTACGAGAAAGTTTGTAGGCCAAAAGTATCAATCAGTGAGCCATGAAGTAAACACTGAGAAAAATGACTACAGGGACTTCTGCATTAATTTGGATAAAGTAGGAAACTTCTGTTAAGTTACTCTCAAAACACAGCGGAAAGAGTGATATTAAGTAACTGTTTTCTGCAGTTGACCCTGAATCATGTGCAGAGAGCCAAAGCAAATGTGTTGATCTGTCATATCAGGGCAGTGGTAGAGCCTGTTCGACACTGCAGAGCAGCAGTCCCCGTGGCCAAACACTTTCTTGTCAGGCTGTGCAAGAAGGGCAGGTCAAGCTGGTGAGACGTCTGCTGGCACAGACACAGTGACATATAAAGCAAGATTAGAGATGTCTAAAGAAATGTCAGGAAATGGGGGAAAAAAAAATTATTATTCTTGCTCCTGTGAAAAGAATTCCCTGCCCAGATCAACTGCGAATGAACTCATTGGCAGGCAGCAAACAGGCCATCTTATTTGTTTCTCTCCAGGCCATGGGCAGAGATCACACACCCTCAGGGAGCGAATGAAAAGGCAGTTTTATTTGACAGACTCTCAGTGAGACAGTCATAGAAGAGATTTTGCTGGTAAACCACATTTCTTCACATTCAGTCATTGAGGCTGTGATGGCCTAAACTCTGCTGAAGGTAGCCACTGAACTGTTACACTGTTTTGCTACCTGCATATTCCTACGTTCAATATTATTTTAAGATAAACACTTCTCGCTTTTAATGACTTAGATTTCACTGCTGATTTTGATATATTGGATACACCTCAAAGTTTTTATACAGTTACTCATTGATAAGAAACGGCTTTGAAGATATTCAACAAAGTTGATCAGAATTAATTTTTAGAACAGGCTGATTAAAATGAACCCAATCCTTTTGGGTTACTCTTATTTTAACATGAAATAGGGTAAATTGAATTAATTTGGCTTTTGCATTGGAAACAGAATATAGTAATTTCATTTCTGTATGACACACATACATAGTGCAGTCAAAGCAATACACTATAAATTCTTACTGTTACTTAGTACAGGAAAATTTTCCTAATTTGCCACTCAATGCTACGCTCAAAGAACCTGCTCCCTGTGCCATCAATCACCAAAAAGCTGTGTAGTACTGAACAGTCAACACAAAGGCAGTTTGCTAATATATCACCTCCTCTTTTCAAAAGGCAGTAAGCAGTACTAAAAAGTACAAAGTTTTCTTTCCTTTCACTGATTTGTCTAAAAAAATATAAGAAGAGTCATACTGAGCAGCAAGATAATTGTATCTTGCAGGATTGAGCAACGGAAGGCATTCAAAAGAGTATATTCTCTCTTCCCTTAAATATACACCCTTTATTCTGACCTTTCATCTGAAATTAATGGGAATGTTCGTTAGAGACCGTAACTTACATCTTTTCAGGGTATCACAAGTGCTGCCTACATCCTTATTTGTGATTTGGCCGAGTTTCATTATGAGCATCCTCCCTCTTTTTCTTGGTTGTGGTGATAAAGGCAGGTGCAGTCACATTCAGAATCCTAACTGCTGTGGTCAGTGAGGTAACTAATTTCTTTTGCAGTGACTCAGGTGCTTTTCCTGAGCCTTTGATATTGTATGCAACTTGAACTCTTCAGAAACTGCCTTTCTCTTGTAGCTGTAGAGGTTTAGATTTTCAGTGACTGCACCAGTCACCAAACACTGGCTGCACACAGTCATTCTGTAAGATAACCCAAAATTTAAGCCTTACTTTCTTTGATAAGCACTAGCCCATTAATTCCATTCAATCTAACTACTTAGATTACTTAAATTTAAAACTATGACTAATTATTGCTATCTATATGTCAGCCATAATGGCTGTTTTCTTGCCTAACTGTAGACAGAAACCCAACCATATCCCACACAGTACTTAGAAAATGTAATGTTAATATTTGTAAATATTAAAAGTTGAAAAATTGAAACTGTATATCCAACTGACTATTTTGTTAACCTCGGCCAAGCTATTTGTAGTAAACACAAATAATGAGGTTGGCACTTTCCCTTTTCTTATTGACTTATTATATAAACAGGTCCTTGTAAGAAGATAAGCTATCAACCTTTGAAAGTCAGAAACAAATGCAGCAAACAGTCAAATGACATACTGTCTCTCCTCATCAATACTCTGACTCACCTGCATCCATGTTTGGATCAAATAAAACTGCAATTTGTATTCTAAATTTTGTATCCAGTGGGACTGTGCTCCCAGGACAGCCACTTGACCTTTCCCCGGTGAATGTCAGAGCAAACCGTATCTCTCAAAGGTAAAAACATTCAGGAGCTCTACTAGACCACTGGGCATTCATGGTAGTCCACATAAACCTCAGACTGTTTCTGCCTCAGAGACTGACTTAAAATACCATGGGAGAAACAAACTATTATGGACCTTCAGAAGGCTCCTATGAATATATGGGATCTCCAGTAATTTTTTCTTATTTAATTTTTTAAATAGTATTTAGAGTCTAAGGTTAATTACAGTCACCCTTTCTGCAATAGGGAGACTGAACAAAACAAAAGATCCTTCCAGTGGTGATGATGCCTGCAGGCAGAGATATCCCAGAGCTTCACCTGCCTAGATGTAGCAGTGAATGTATCCAGTGGAAAGGTGCTCATTCTCTTGGAGCACACTTTAACAAGTTCTTCATAATAACAAGTTAAGCCAAAGCTCCATCCACCGGATCCCAGCTTGTGTTTCTCTTCAGAACCAGCCACAAATGACACTGTGCTCTCTGTGGGGTGCAGGCTGTCAGTGCTCACGTTTTTAACTGGAAGCTGATCTAAACCTGTGGCGGTGCAACGGGCAGCTCCCAGGGTAGCTGCCCTCTCTCCATCTGGCACCGCCGGAGTGGCCACTAGTACATCCGCCCAGGCTCCTGATGCTGACCCCAGGGAGTTCAGTATGTGGCTTAACACAGAAGTTGGTTGGGCTGATCCCCCTGGGAGCTTAGACTCAGCAGAAGGAGTCTGAAGGCTGGCCACTCCCCCGGGGATGTCAATGCCCGGGCTCTCCTCCCTTTATTCCGGAAGCTTCTCTGTTTAGTTATCAATCAGTTTTGTCAATCCTTAAACCCTTCCCCTTGGTCCTCCTTTGTACCGTCCTACCCCTAGAAACTTCTACCCGATTCATTCCCCCATTGGTTACGTTCCTCGAACCCGCCCCTGAGACCACCCTGGGTCAGTGTCTATTGGTTTATTCCTGTTGTGTAATTTGTCCCCATTGGCCCAGGGAATTGTCTCCTCCCATCTCCCTTCAACTCCTCCCCTCCTTAAAACCTTGTGTCACCCCTTGTTTTGTGCCTTTTGTGTCTGGTTCTGTTGAGTGTGGCCTGATTCGACGTCTCTCCGCGAGGCTGCAGGAATAAAGGACATTCGAATTCACCAGCACAGGATGTCTCCTCTCTGTTGTTTATCTCCGTCATAGCTACATTTAACACCGGCTGCAGGCTAGCCCACAGGGTGGGTCAAGGATCGACATCGGCGACCCTATCGGCTGCCTTGCCTGAGTGCAGAGCAGCTCTCCACATGGGGTAGCAGCTTGCTACTTTCCCTGTGTGAGGGATCTGCACCTTGGGTCTGCCTCGGTGGCAGCGAGGCAGAGGCACCTGTTTGCTCACTGAGCTATCAGGCGGCCTTCAGCACTGATTGTCGTCCTGCCTGGCCACGCCGGGCCAGCGAAGTGGTCAGCAGCAGCGCGACATAAACCCATAGTTCAGCCCAGCTAAAGGCCTTTGGGGCAGTATCTAATTGGTTTGATATATCAATTAACCTGTCCATTTAAATGTTCAGATCCAATTTACTTCATTTGTTCTCAATTTTCCAGAGCTGGAGAAGATGTATGGAGCAGGCTGTAAAGTCCCAACAACAAAGGAATGATGGATGATCTGCACATCTTGTGGCCTTTTTCTGAAATTTCCATGATTCTTGGTAAGCTCAGAAACTATCAGTAAGCTCTTTGTTCAAACCAGAGTTGTCCTTTCTGTTTTTTCTTTGGCAGTGGCTAGCACTGTGAAGCCAGGGGTATCTGGGAGAGTTGCTGTCAGACTGCAAGCAATGCAGAACAATTATTAATGGTGCTGTTGGAGTAATTTTCTACATTTCAACTCAAGGATTGATCTAAATTACCATCTGACCTACATAAGGTTCTATGGTACCTAGCAGGAGCCAGGAAGGACTGCTGGCAAATTGCCTGACTTTTGACTGTCTCCTCTACTCCACTAAAGCAGCTTAGAGCAGTTTGTCCTCATAGCTGCATCTGAAATAAAAATTGTCCTCTTTTTATTCTTTATTTTTCTCTCAAGAAGCCCTCAAGTCATGCATTTTTTTGGATGGGATGGATAAAACTTGCATTACCAACTACTCAAATTTGTTTCACTAGTGAAAATATGTGAGAACATAGATTTTAAAATTTAAAAGCGTCCATCTCCTTTCATCTTTGTTTTCTTTTTCATGTGAGGAATTACACCTAGATACCTGTGAAGATCCTCTACAATTAGGAGACAAGCTGTCCTCTTAGAAATAGCAGATTATGAGCATAAGGAGGGTGGGTACTTCATAATTTCAAGCTATGTTTCAGCTAATGCACACTGAGAAATCTTTCCATCTCACAGAATGAGGGCCTAGAGAGGGTTAGAAAAAGACAAATGGTCTCTAATATCCCTTACTGACTCTTATTTTACTTATGCCTGGACAATTTGCAATACTGGGAGCATTAGGTTTGCAGGAGCAAGGGCAACAGCATAACACTTTAATATCTTAAGAAAGTTAAGAAGCAAATGCCATTCCTCTAAAACAATTTCTCAAAGTGGAGGTATATATAGGCACAGCTTGATTACAGCCTCTGCAGATTTCTTAAGCAGAGTTTTTCAACCACCAGACTGGTTAGAGAGAGTATATTTTGTCTTCTCTTTTGTCCTGTTGTTCTTCTTCTACTTATTTTTGCATCTAATGATTCGTGTCTCCAGTTCTGAGGTGCTGATCCTTTACTCATGAGGAGAAAATTAGACTGAACTTTCTGAGAGGTGTCATCAAAATATATAAGCAGGAGAGTTCCAGATACAGCAAGGTCTATGGTGCAGCTGGCAGTAGGAGGATTGAGCTCAACCCAATGCCTTTGTTGTATTCCCTGGCACAGGCTGGACCTTCCAGGGCCTCATGCTCTCCTTCAGCTGACTGCCAAATTTTGAGCGCCTGTGCAGTAAGATGTGGCCACGGCACCTGGCCTCAGCCATGATCTTCCCAAGCCTTTGTTCATGCTTTGCTCCCTCTTAGGGAAATGGAGCTGCCCATCCCAGAGCTGGATTTACCCTGTTGGGTGGGTATGTACCCACCCACTAACCCAGCTGGTTCCATCCTTGCTTACCAAAACTGGTGTCTGCCTGATTGGATGGAGAAGGGAAGCCTGCATAGTCAGGCTATGGAACCTCTAGAGCACCTGAACCTCCAACACAGGATGGAGGTGCAAAGTCTCTTCTCTTTTGCCTTAAGCTTTCATCAGCCTGGCTCTGTCCCTAGAGCTTTTATGGCCTTTGCCAACACAAAGTCCTCATGGAAAAGAAGGAGAGGTGTATGGAGAGAATGTTTTTTTTTTTTTTTAAAACTGTCCTGCAGTTTCAGGATTTGGGCTGGCATTAGACAAAATATTGGACTAAATATTAATCTAAATATTAGTAACACTGTTTGGCATTTTCCTCAGAAAGCCTGTGTAGCAGTAGAGATAGGTAAAGCTGGTAGCCACAGTGGATGCAGGAGGCAACAGCTGGCAAATTCTGACAATGGTTGACAATGACTGGCAGGCCATTTTTATCTCAAGCTGCAAACAGACTGGAGTATCCTAATTAATAGCCTCGTGGGCCTTAGCACAAAGCACAATGATAATCCTTCTCAGGCACTAAAATAGTCCTCTTCATTATAATCATCTAAGCGCAAAAATACCTCAAACATTAATTTTATTTCCATCCTATTTATGTTGAGGTTTTTTTCAAAATTCCATTCAGATTGGTAGGATTATTCTTCTTATGTGATTTTAAGGCCAGGATCTTAACATTCACTCAGGAACTGACAGACACCTTGGTGCTAAGATAACTCCTAGTGTACTTAAGTAGTTGCCTTCTTACGACAGCCTATATGTGGTAGGAATTACTGTAATAAACCCACATGACAAAGTAGGTTATACGCCAGTGAACTGTAGGGACAGGAGGATTAGAGGCATTAGAAATACCTAGGTCCTCCTTTTTTCCTGTGCCACAGTATTCTGAGTTTCCTTTGGCCTTAGGTACTGAAGTACAAATGTTTACATATACGGAAGTAGATGTCAGGGAAATAAGGGGTGCAGTAGTTTGTATTTCTCCTTGGAGGTAAGGACACAGCAGATGTTTGGATTTCACATGTCTACTGACTAGAAGAAGACACTTGTGTTTAGCCACAGAAATATCAGTGTTATGGTCCTCTCCGCTTTCCATGTTTCTACTGTATCATCTTGTTACGTGTTTCCATCTGATCTTATCTTTGCATCTGTATCCCATTCCATCTGCTTTATAAGGACCACAATTTGCAAAGGAAAAGTTTTGCAAGAGTTTCTGGCATACAGGAAAAGCAGTTTACATGCTCATCAAGGAAAACAAGGATCTCTCAGTACTCACGTATGCTATGTTTTCATCCTCTATAACTCTTCTCATCAGATTGGACTAAGAGCTTACAAAGAGCTGCAAAATACTATTTTAGAACTGCAAAGTACTGTTTCTAGACACTACATTTGGGCTGTTAAGAGAACTACAAATTCATCTGAACAGTAATATTTTGAAGACTTTTCCCCACCTTTTACTTTGAATTATTTTTTATTTCAAATACAGAAAAAGCAAACAGCAGAAGATGGTGCAGAAGAAGGATGCTAGAACGGAGGCTGAAAAATCTATGACTTTGAAGTTCAATGTCTTTGAAGTAGTACTAAACAGCAGTAGTTCATGTCAGTATCTTAAAAAATCTGTTGTTTAACTCTTTATGTGGTATTCTATTTTTGCTAGCAAAAATAAGAATACAGGCTGCCAGGGAACATTCATGCAAAACTGTGTTGCTAAATACTGTTTTCTAGTTTTTGTCCCATCTCAATTCCCTTTAATTTCTCTTCTAAAATTTGAAATTACTCTGTTGTTTCATGGCAGCTGTAATCTTTTCATTTGGTAATTTTTTTTCTTTTTTCTTTTTCAAAGGAAACACATTAATTTCTAGTTTACTTTCCCCCCTCTTTTATTCATCAATATTTTGAGGAGAATACATTTTTTACAGCCAGTATTTTCAACGTAAACTTGGACTGATGTATGATGTATGAGTTATGAGTAAGTCTTTAAGGACTATTGACAACTCCAGCCTAAGTGTCAAAGCAGACCAAACACTGATTATTGGATTTTTGTGGCAAAATATATATCATAAATACATAATACAATAAAATTACATCATTTTAAGATATGTTGGACTTCTAATCACCATTAGCATAGGTGAGAATAAAAGCTACAATGGAAAGGAAGCTACCCTAGAGTTAAAAGATTTTATTCCTAGTACAAAAAAGTATACGTGGAATTAGGCAAAACCAGATCGTATCAAATTATTATTGTGCCTTTTTTAATTGTTATTTTGAGGGACTCTTTGCTGGAGGTAGCGTATTTGCTTTCAACAATATCATGTAACCTTCATAAAGCCTCAGTTGTAGAATAAAGATACTGCCTGATGACCTTAGCTTTTGGAGCATTCAGGAAAGATTACCAGTTCTGTTTCATGAACATCATAGTATTTGAATGGGAGAATTAGCAAATATTATTACATTGGATCCTATTGTCTCAGAAACCCAAGTAAAAAAAGCTAACCCATCAGTTCTTTGCTATTTCAGACTCCTAATTTTCTGCATAAGTATCAATTTAGGTGC